>JAEMBS010000093.1:0-68734 GCA_018467065.1 Ephestia elutella | reverse complement strand
TGTGGGTCAGGTATACGAAGGGGGCATACGAGGCTCCGCGGGTCCAACATAATAAATGTCTCCGAGAATATTGTTGGGACTTCCACGGTATTGTAGTGCGCTCGGGTATGTTTGCGGAAGCCAGATTAGATGACTTTTTTGCTATTATGCGTGTTGAAGAAACAAAATGTCGAAGCTGTCTTTGCAAATCGCTCAACTAATAGGTAACTTTCGTAAATGTTTCTTGTCAAATTTTTTTTAAGATCATGGTTTGAATGGAATCGAAGAAAGAGAGCTTAAGTCTCAGTTCTGTATCTTTTGTTTTATACGAAAATTAAACGTATTATATTTACAAATTATAAAATATTTATTTGAATAGTCGAATTTACTTGATTTAATTCTTTTTAAACCACTCAATTAAAGAAAGAAAAGTGAGGAGTAAACGAGGTCGTCAAGCTATACATGTTCCTACGAGCCGCATGTTCGCTTCACGCATCAGCGCAACTATTTACGGCTCAGGCCTCCATATCCTTATCTTTCCTTTCCTAATCGATCTCTGTACTTTTATATCGTTCTTTGATTTTACCTTTCCAGCATCCAATTTGCGTGCTATCTCTGCCTTTACGTTACGCATCACGTGAGACACTGCTTGTAAGTTAATCTTTTTCTATCCTAAATTTCTCCGAAATGGGCAAAGACGAGGAACAATCTGCACAATTAAGAGTTCCCTCTCCAAATAGGGGAGACATTGCAGCTTACTGAGCTCTCAAAAAACGAAGAGCTAGTATAAAAACCAGATTAGACACTTTTTCTTAAATATGTATCTAAATACGACGATCAGCCTATTAGCAAGAAAGAAAAGGCTGAATTGCGCCTGCTGCATTCAAACAGCGAATAATATTTTCGAAAAATTTAACGAGGTTCAAGACGAAATTGAGGGACTAACCGTTGTAGATGATAAAGCTCAGTTAGATTATAGAGAATCGTTTGAAGAGCAGTTTTACGATTGTTTGGCTACCGCTCAATGTCTAGTTGATGATGAAGACGGCAATGCGTCGATTAATACGTCATTTTGTTCTGCCAAACCAAGCGTAAAACTGCCTCACATAAAATTAACTTCTTTTGATGGCACGTATGATTGTTGGTTGGAGTTTATGAGTTCTTACGTATCGATGATACACGAACGCACAGACCTTGATCCAATCCACAAATTCCATTATTTGAAATCATCGTTAACAGGTACTGCCCTCCAGGTCATAAGCGCTTTAGAATTTACAGCCTCAAATTATAAGCATGCATGGGAACTCCTTACAGAAAGGTTTCATAATCAGAGGTTATTAGTTCATAATCACGTCAAGGCGTTGTTTACAATGCAATCTTTGAATAGGGAATCACCTAGTCTTATTCGAACATTAATCGACACGGTTTCGAGAAACTTGCGTGCACTACAGACACTAAATGAACCAACCGAGTCTTGGGATACGCTTATTATATATTTAGTAGTCTCAAAACTAGATGTAAGCAACTGAACGGGAATGGGAAAATTTCAAAAGTACCATATCTTCTAATAGTACCACGAAATTGAACGATTTACTCACTTTCCTACGAAACCGTGCCGACATGTTAGACATGGTAAACGCCAACAATACAAACAAGCCCAAGCAAAGTCAATCTAACGATTTAACTAACAAGAAACCTTCACATAGTTCGCAGTCGCACACACATAGTTACGCATCCACAAATCACACAAAACCGAATAAAACATCTCGCTCCGTCAGCTGCGTTATGTGCGAGGAGTAATCACGCATTATACACTTGTATAGCATTCCTTAACTTGCCAATCGATAAAAGAATTCAATTCGTAGAACAGAAAGGTTTGTGTCGTAACTGTTTGCGTTCCGGTCACTCTTTAAACGATTGTTTTTTCGGTAATTGTATGTCATGTCAACTTAAACATAATAGTTTACTGCATTTAAGATCAAAGGATGACAGTAATGAAAATATAGGGAAAAATAACACCACGGAAACAAAACCGCAAGCGGCTACGACACTCCATACATTGTTATCGGGCAACGAGATAGTGAGTCATCACAGCAGCGCAAGCGCATCGAAGGCATCGCGACATACTCAGCCACAGATAATAACCGAATGCGTTTTGTTATCAACAGCGCTTATAAATGTTCTGGACGTGAATAATAAATTACATACTATTCGTGCACTTTTAGACAATGGAAGTCAACATTGTTTTTTATCGGAAAAAATAGCAAAACAATTAAGTCTTAATCTTATACAGTCCACTGTTCAAGTCTCAGGCGTGGGACAATCAATTACCCAATCAAATAAATCATGCGAATTGGTGATTCATTCTAAAATAAACGATTATAATATGCGTATGTCTTGCTTTATTTTGCCATGTATAACATCCAGCCTACCATCAACTATTATAGATATTTCTTCTATAGACATACCTCCTAAGATTAAGTTGGCCGATCCGACTTTTTATGTCCCAAGCGAAATAGACTTGTTGATTGGCTCTGACAAATTTTGGGATTTATTAGAAGAAGGAACTATTAGGCTTGCAAATGGACCATTTTTGCAGAACACTAAATTAGGATGGCTAATATCGGCCCACTTTACATGAGAGGCAGTCGAGCAAAAAATGTCCATTGTAATTTAACAATTGATGACCAACTAAAGCGATTCTGGGAGTTGGAAGAAATACCAAAACGCAAATGTATTTACTAAAGAAGAACTACAGGTTGAAGATTTGTTTTTAAAAACTACGCGCCGTGGTAGTGATGGACGTTTTGCTGTTCGTATACCCCTTAAAGAGTCGCCCGAAGTACTTGGCGATTCATACAAAATGGCCGAACTGCGTTTTTTGTCATTGGAAAAGAAATTGGATCGTTCACCTCATTATAAGAAAATGTATTCGGATTTTTTAAAGGAATATTACGAATTGGGACATATGAGTAAAGTTACTACCTGTGATCCTGTTTGTTATTTTTTACCACACCATGGAGTATTTCGTGAGAGTAGTTGTACAACTAAATTGAGAGTCGTTTTCGATGGCAGCGCTGTTACAAGCTCAGATAAATCTCTTAATGATATTCAGTTACCGGGACCAAAATTACAAAATGACATATTTTCCATATTACTTCGTTTCCGTCAATATAAATATGTTGCATGTGCTGACGTGGAGAAGATGTTTCGTCAGATATCTATTCAAAGTGATCAAAGAATGTTACAGCTGATACTTTGGCGAGAAGTACAATCCGATCCTATTCAAATCTATTGTTTGAATACCGTGTCATATGGCACAGTCTCAGCTCCATTTCTCAGTATGCGATGTTTGAGACAACTAGCTCAGGAATGCAGCGATAATGAAATTGCTCAGGTAATAAAGGAGGATTTCTATGTAGACGACTTGATTACTGGAAGGGATAACAAACAGGAGCTCCTTAAGATTTGTGAAGGAACTCGTAAGGTTCTTAAATCCGGTTGTTTTCCTTTGCGTAAATGGACATTAAATTTTGATGTGTCTGAAGCCATTTCTAAAGAATTAGCAATCGGAGAGCACACGCAAGATAAGACTTTAGGAATCGGTTGGCAGAATGATAGCGATGAGTTATATTTTTCTACAAAAGTGGTTTCTTGCGTAAGCTCTAAATTAACAAAGCGAATAATGCTCTCTATAATTTCACAAATTTACGATCCTTTAGGTCTTCTCGCACCCTCAGTCATATTATTTAAAATACTACTACAGAAATTATGGCTCGAGAAATTAGAATGGGACGATCCGGTAAGTCATCAAATCCAAGAGGACTGGAATAGGTTTATTGATACACTACAATATCTAAACACAATTAAAATACCACGATACGTACGAGGACACCATACACAAACTACAGAACTACACATATTTACAGACGCATCTGAAAATGCTTACGGTGCGTGTGCATATATTCGATCTTATAATGACGAATCCGAAATTACTGTAAGACTGTTGTGTGCTAAAAGTAAGGTTTGTCCTCTTAAACGTGGCACTATAGCAAGACTAGAACTTTGCGGGGCACATGCTGGTGCAAAGCTATACAAACATATTATAGAATCTCTTCGATTAAAATTCGATAGTGTTTTTATGTGGACAGATTCCACAATAGTACTCGGTTGGTTGCGTTTGTCACCTCATTTATTGAACACTTTTGTACAAAATCGAGTAACATTAATAAAGGAACTAGCATGTAATGTACCGTGGTTACATGTAAAGGGTAAGGACAACCCAGCTGATTTTGTATCAAGGGGCCTTTGTTTGAACGCTCTCAGGGATTGCTCACAATGGTGGAACGGTCCTCTATTCTTGCATGAACGAAATGATTCTTGGAAAGATACTAAAATTAATAGTTGTGATTCTGAGATCGAGTTACCTGAACTGAAAACAAAAACAACGATTCTAATATCTGTTGATTCAAATGAATTCATCGATTTTAATAGAGTTTCTTCTTGGATCAAACTAAAACGAATTGGTGCATATGCACTTCGATTTATATTCAATGCGCGGGTACACGAGAACGAGAATCGGAAAAGGGGTCAGCTATCTTCAGATGAATTATTATTATCGCAACGAATGCTCATTCGACTTTCACAAAGAGAATCATTTCCAAACATTGTAACAAATTTGCTCCTAAATAAATCATTAAACAGTCTCAACAGTCGGGAAAAAGAGTAGAATATTAGGTTTAAATGTGTTCCTGGATGACCATAAGATCATAACAGTAGGCGGCAGAATATGTTACTCAAATAATTTCGAATTTGATAAAAAACATCCTGTTTTATTATGTTGTAAGCATCGCTTAACAAGACTTTTATTTGTACATGAACACTTACAACTGCTTCACGGTGGGCCTCAGCTTCTTTTGGCTCATATTCGGGAGTGCTGGTGGCCGTTGGGGGCAGAAATTTAGCTAAAGCAGTGATCAAGCAATGTGTAAAGTGTACTCGTCTGAAGGGTGCTACTTTAACTCCAATCATGGGAAACCTTCCATCTGAAAGGTTAGATGCGTCATTCCCCTTTTTTCGCTGCGGGGTTGACTATTGTGGTCCGGTATCAATACTCAATCGCAAAGGCAGGGGTTCTGTTCTGGTGAAGGGATATATTTGTCTCTTCATTTGTTTTGTAACACGTGCCATCCATTTGGAACTAGTGGGTGGGTTGTCTAGCAATGACTATATATTAGCATTGAAACGGTTCGTTTCTCGTCGTGGAAAACCGCTAGAGATTTTTTCAGACAATGGAAAGAATTTTGTAGGGGCAGAAAAGGAATTTCTTCCACAATTGCCTGACGTAGATGGAAATAGCATTATTAATGATTACGCAGCTAATGACGGCATAACATTTAGGTTTATACCACCATTTGCAGCTCATTTCGGAGGTATTTGGGAGGCTGGGATTAAATCATGCAAGCATCATCTCAGACGAGTAGTAGGTAACGCTCATTTAACGTACGAGGAGTTCAGTACGGTATTAGTACAGATCGAAGCCGTCCTGAACTCCCGTCCTTTATCTCCTTTATCTTCAGATTCCAGTGACTATACACCACTTACTCCAGCTCATTTTCTCATCGGCCGACCGTTAACTACACCTGCTTGCAAGGATTTGACGGCTACCGCATCTACAAGCCTGGGGCGTTATCGTCGAGTAGAGCAGCTTCGTCAGCATTTCTGGCAGCGCTGGTCTCTGGAGTACATATCTGAACTTCAAACACGAAAGAAATGGGAAGACGACTTCGGAGGACATTCACCCTGACAGTGTCGTACTTATAAAAGATGAGAATGCACCACCTCTTAAATGGCGAATGGGGCGCATTGTACGTACATACCCTGGTAAAGACGGTGTTTCACGTGTTGCTGACGTTCAAACATTCATACAGGTGCATCATTCGTCGCGCGTTCTCGAAAATATGTCCTCTTCCGACGCAACCAGAAGCTCCCAGTAATTGAGGACTAGACGACAGCACATTACCTTTTTGGAACTTGTGAGATTCCAAGGCCGGGGGCATGTTGAAGAAACAAATGTCGAAGCTGTCTTTGCAAACGCTCAACTAATAGGCAACTTCTGTAGAAATGCTTTCTTGTCAAATTTTTAATATCATGGTTTTGAATGGAATCTCGAAGAAAGAGAGCTTAAGTCTTCAGTTCTGTATCTTTTTTGTTTTTATACGAAAATTAAACGTATTATATTTACAAATTATAAAATATTTATTTGAATAGTCGAATTTACTTGATTTCACCTTAAACCACCTAATTCGAAGAAAGAAAAGTGAGGAGTAAACGAGGCTGTCGTTTACAATGCGGAAGCGGGCTGCCTCGATGCTGCGTCGATTTCGTGGGAGTTCCAATAGTATACTTAGTACCCTAGCCGGTAAAATTGATGGAGCACTTTTGTGAGGCACTGGGTGCGGATGCGCGCTTATGTGCATAGAGTAAGCGTACATCGGGTCAATTAAACCGATTGTACCTCCAAATGTAAACGTTACTAACACTAGTATTAAGAACAATTGTATACTAACAAAATATGGACTAGTCCGAAATAAAGATTATTATTATTAAATTCAGATCCGTGGACCCGAATGCAACGCTTTTTCATACAAAATGTTCCAGTGGGCGCACACATTGTCCGTTTTCGGTTTTTCCGAACGGAAAATGTAAAGACACGTGTGTGCCCATACGAGCATGTTGAATGAGCACGCATTTCGGGTCTCGGATTCTAATATTTCCGAACGGAAAAAAACCTACGCAAAGTGCCCAACTTTAGCGTGGCCACATGCGAGATAGGAAAAGAAAGCGACGAAAATACATGAGAAAAAAACAGGACAGAGATCTCGGTAGGTATAAAATGTAATGAATCTGAGTCAGATTAACATACAATCAAAGAGACAAAAAATAATAGGCGCATATGTCACTGTTTCTCTTCGTGTATTCCTACGCGTTAGATCATATAAGGGAGCATTCATTTACGCGATTACAGTTAAAGGTATTTATCTCATCTCAGCCTCCAGGTGATACCTCAAATTCCACTGCTGGAAGAAAGCCTCTACCATACGGCTTGGCCACGACCTTTCAGCGTGAGTGAGAAGCTAAGCAGCGTCGAGCGGTAGGATCAAAAGGATTAAAAATATTTGAAGAATGCCACTATATAGATGCCGAAAAAATAGATTTAAATTCCATAATTCATAATCCACACAACTATGTCGTTATACCTATACTAGCTGTCATGCCCGTGCCTCTCTCTCGCAGCAAAAAATAGTTTTTTCTTATGCAAATATTCACCCCCACAATACAGCCCCCTTGAATGTTATTAATTTTTTAAAAAGTACCAGAGCCTTATGTTTGACCTCAGGTCTTCATTTTATATCCAAACCGAAATTCATCAAAATCGGCGCCGAGGTTCTCGTGCGCATGCAAGAAAGATTATTCCAAGGCTAAGATGTTCTCTAATCAGTTTCTATATGGGTAACTGAGATTACCATTTATTTATTAGATATTTCTTGAGTAATTATATAATAACTATTTATACAAGGTGTAACGGAAAGGGTTGTAGATTGTACAAAGTGGAAAGATTCGTTACAATACCGTGGGTAGATCCTTTTATGTGAAGTTTCCAGATTATTATCAGCACTTTTAAAAAGGAAGTGTTAAAAAATAAATGATAAAACGAAATCTTTTGCCATGTAAACAAACACTGCACATCAACATTATTCAGGATATTTCAAATGTCAAGGTTGCCTTTGCATTGACTCACACACAAAGGAAGAGACACAACACAAATTGATGCTTCACCTTCTCCCGGTTAATATGGAAAACTTCGGGTAGGTGAGTACTTTGGGCAGTATCCGCTTTCGTCACCTTTTGACAGTTTATACCAATATTTGACAAAGAAACCGCCTACACGTGCAGAGCGGCGCAGCACAGCAGCGGGACTTCTTCAATTAATTACCTTACTCTAAATTGATTAATCATTGTAAAAAGAACCATTCGCAAGTCGCTTTTCAGTGTTTTCATCATGTTTTTAATTAGAAAATCAAATAACTTCGCATAAATATTTTTCACTTTGACAAGACAACAACTCAGGCTAATAGTGACAGTTACTTTTTAATGTTGGTGCTGTCCTGCCGGGTACATTTTCGGAAAAAGTCCAGTCCCGTCTTTTATTAGCCAAACTCACGCCACCTTTTTGATTCTGCCGTCCTTAGTACAAAATAAATAAATATCCTACTTAGAGCAACAAGGACCTCCACGAAGTCGGTGTTGCTGATAAATAGGATATTTTTCCGAATGAACCTCCCATTGTTCCATGGATCCCTTGTATTAAACCAATATTTACCTTTAATTTTATTGTCATGAATATTTTTTAAATTTTACTTTTGACCATACCAGGATCACATATCAGCCTAACAAGGTAGAAGCGACGCCTTATCCAGAGTTCAATTGAAAATTTTGTCAAACCCTTTTTTTATCTTGTCAGAATGTCAAATCTTCAGACATAGGGAAAATGTTATCATTTGCTAAAAAAAAAGAGTGCGGAACCTCTTTCGCAAATTCTAATTTATAACAATACCAGGCGCCGAATCAAGGAGGTGTGATTTAATTTTGATAGTTGTAGATTGACCTTGAATTCAACAGCTGTTTACTGTCATAGTGGTGAATAGTGTTGTGCCAATTCAAATTGGAAAAATGTGTGCTTGTATGGTTTTCTTAAAATTAAAAAATAAATCATAAACATAAGATAAAGATATATTTATTTGCAAAAAAAATGCATGATGTTACAGAGCAGCAATGTTCAACCGTTGAAACGGTGTGCAAATTAAGACAGATGGCTTGCCGCAAATAAATTCAAAATATTCATACAAGACTAAAAATGTCTGGAACTAGTTTAAAACCATTATCACAGTTAGCACAATCGATATGGATATAGGTATTCCGTTACACCTAGTATAATACCTACTAATCTGAGAGATTCGATTTCAAATTGAACTTTCTTTTTTTAACTTTAATTTTGTTGCGCAAATTACATACATATAACCAATGCATTTCTGATGACTGACGACCTCCGTGGCCTAACGGTCATCACGCCGGACGGCCACACCAGAGGTTCCGGGTTCGATCCCCGGTCGGGTCGAGATGGAATATAATCATTTTCAGATTGACGTGGGTATTAGATATTTATCTATATACCTATGTATTTGTTTTATAATTTAGTATTGTTAAATTAGCATACCGTAAAGTCTTGAATTTACTTTGGGGCTAACTCTATCTGTGTGATTTGTCCGTATATATTTATAATTATTATTTATATTATTTCGAGGCAAAATAGGCAGGTTTCAGTCAGTTTTTAGTGGTATTGAACAACCACAAGAACATGTTTGGCCTTATGGGTAAAATATGAGACTTTTTACTTTCTTTCCAGCATTGGTAGGTTGGTTTCAAAACTCTTCTAAGCCAGGGACACGGTAAAATAACGGTTATTTCGTGGAAGCGCTCGCGAGGTCTACTGTTCTCACAGAACGGCATATTAGACATACCTGCTTGGACATATTTTCTTTGCCTTGGCCGACTTGTGTCCGACTCCATTCCATTAATAAATAAATAAGATAGTTGAATCATTTATTTGTATAAAACACGACAACCCATCACATACACAATCATATATATGGATCGGCAATGTCAATTTAATATTATTTTTCTGTAGGTATGAACTACGCCGAGTTCGTGCAACTGCAATGGACTATAGATACCAGTTATTTGAAACTCCGGACCGGATTTCCTGTGAAACAAGTTCGTATAGCATACTAGCGACCCGCCCCTGCTTCGGCTGTGTATTATAATCATAACATATTGTAAAACAAAGTCCCTCGCGGCTGTCTGTTCGCGATAAACTCAGAAACTATTGAATGGATTTTCATTCGGTTTTAGCTAATAGATAGAGTGATTCATGAGGAAGGTATAGGTGTATAATTTGTTTAGGTTTTGTGTATATTAGTTGAAATATGACGATAATTGTTGAGAAAGTCGGAAAAATTCAGCCGCCGCCGCCGGCAGCTTTCATCGAAAACGCTGGATAATCCTTTTGAGATATAACCAAACAATGTATGGGAGCATAATGCTATCGCGGACATTTTTATAGACATATGTCTAGCTTTTATATTTCAGCCAAATAAATAACTCAAACTTTCAAATACCTACCGCACCCCACCCCGCACTTCGTTGTAGATATCACTGACACCTGAACAAGGGCTGGGGCGTGATCGGCGCACTTTACGCGCCATTTTGTTTGATAACCACGACTCGCAAGCAGCCGTCCCTGGGTGATTTCAATGTACTTTACAAAAAATCGTTTCGCGTCTGTTTAAAAATTAATAGCTATATTATTAAATTATTTTTGCTATTGTACACGTATCTTGTATGTTATAGAAGATAGTGCCATGTGAAATAATTGCAAATATTACATAATAATGTTAAAAAACAGTTCAAAATATGTTCAAACGTCATTCCCTTTCATGTCTAAGTAAGTGTCATACGTCAATATAATTTCGTATTGCAGCCGAGGCATTAGACGTTATCCGATAAAATTTATATTACAATATTCATGAAGGTGTTATTTACCATATCTTATATTACAACGCATTGTGAACATTCACATAAAAAGATACTCGAAGATTAAAGTTTTGTTACGTACATTCCATCATTACCCACGTATGGTGTCAAACGATTAAAATATAACCGACCGAGTGCAGTACGTAAGCGTGGATACGTTCCCCGCGCCCCTCTCAGTTTGCTTGATTACGCGAGACAAAGCGCACGTGCCCCGACAAGCTCCGCGAAAAAATATTGAGAAAAACATAACAGAGGTAAGATTTTGTCATGTTTCTCGCTCATTCCCTTTCATGATATAACTAAGAAAGTAGTATTTTTGTTGCAACCATTTATCACTTACGTTAATAATCGTAAAAGTAACTTCTTCATTATGTGTTCATTTTAAGGTTAATCAAATGCGTTCTAGAAATATCGGTACAAAACTCCCCTATCGTCATTCCCCGTAACATCATTCCCTGCATTTGAAGTAAATCGGGAATAACTGTAATGCGAAAGGAATGATTTTTCAGTAGGAAAGTGCTCAAATTGTGACAAAAGTTTTATTTTTCTTCCAGTAATTCAGTAATTCTTGGACAACGATATTGTTTCCTCATCGTTGTTTCTGGTTTGCAAATTTAATACTTTGAAAAAATGAGTACCCATAAAGGTAAGAACATTATCATATTACTCTGTGAATTTGTTGCAATCTTAACTGATATAAGTAGTGCTTGATCTTTTTCATGGTCACCTCTTGACTACTTGTTTCCACATTTTCATGAACCGTCATCATGAAAATATGCAAACAAGTTGTCTGGGTACTATTTTTCAAGAAATTGTAAAATTAATAAAAGTAAAATATGTCGACCATGTCTACACACCGTCGGTTTTCTTTGCAGAAAATATAATTATCGAGGAATCTGAGGAAAGCTCTAGTGATATCACCGAAGATCTTGCAAGCATCGACTTTTTCAGAACGTTGTGTTACATTCCCTACAGTTAAACCAATTCTAGCTTCTGATGAATCTACACCAGACTTAGATTCAGACGGAGAGATTGTTAAAAAGCAGGAACAAGATAAAGGAACTAACACTGAAGTACCTTGGAATAATATGCAAGATGTACATCATTGTTACATGTTCGTAATCATTGTTGCTCAAACCTTGGTCAACATTCCTCAAGATCGTCGCGAATCATGTAGAAAAGAAAATATGGAACTAATGCTAAGTTACATGTTGAAATAACAGTTGTCAAGATCATTTTACTTATTTGATTGTATTGTAATAAGAAATACTAATTATTATTATGTTATACTAGCTTTTGCCCGCGGCTTCGCCCGCGTGAATTTCCCACGGGAACAGTGCTTTTTCCCGTGATAAAAAGTAGCCTATGTGCTATTCCAGGTCATTATCTACCTCTGTACCAAATTTCATCGAAATCCGTCCAGTAGATTTTGCGTGATTGAGTAACAAACATCCTCACAAACTCACAAACTCACAAACTCACAAACTCACAAACTCACATCCAAACTTTCGCATTTATAATATTAGTATGGATTAATAAAAATGATGGTACACCTAGTTAGGAAAAATTAAAGGTAAATAATTGTATTTAACCAATCGACATTATTTTGTACTCCTACTCATGTTTTCTACAAAATTGGAGCCCACTTATATTGATCCATTTTGGATTTAAATGTTTTTAAGAAAACCCCAAAAGCCTATGGTCTAGATGTTTTTTTAAATACTTTTCAATACCAAATTGCAAACTTTCTTCAAATTGTAAAAAATTCTATATTAAGTTAGGTACACTATCCTTCTTAGATTAGGAAATAATAATGAAGAAGTTACTTTTGTTTTATTACAAAAGTATACATTAGTATATGTTATATTTTAATCTTGTATGAAATAATTATATTATTTTCAGATTATTATGGATAAGAAAAAACGTAAGTCCAATGGCATTTCCGAAAGTCAAAAGTTGGCAAAGCGTCAAAAATATGCTGAATTAAAATCAAATCCTGAACTCTATGAACTACAGCGAGAAAAAGAAAAGAAAAATATAGAAAGAAGAAGTTGAAGAAACAGGTGGTTAGTATTAGCGAAAAATCACCGAGAGAGCAGCGTGCACAAAGAAAAAAATGGCGTGAAGCTGCCAAGAAATACAGACAGAAGAAGAAAGAAGAATTGAAGGAAATTCCATTACCTGAGGCTATTGTGATAGAATGTAAAGATGACGAAGAAGATCTAGTAGTTAATAAAGAAGGAAATACGGACTCTAAAGTAAATAATAAGAAATCATCGGATCCATTGCAAACAACCAAGTCTCCTGAGACAAAAATAAGAAGGATTCGTTACGTTGAGTTGAAGAAACGTCAAAGTCTTTTAAAGATTATACAGAGTTTAAGAGAGCAAAATGCTAAGCTACAAAAGACTATCAATAGATACAAAAGGAAAGGAAAACAAACTGGCGGATGTCTTAAAAAACCTAAAAAAGAAAATGAGAGTAAATGTGAGAATCTAATACAAAAAAAATACACAGAAGATCATCGTACCAACAATAAATTAATAAAATTAGTCAGAGATTTCTATAATGAAGATAGCAACAGCACCATTGCAGCTGGAAAAAAACAATTTATTACGAGACATAAAACTCCGAAACAAAAAAGGTATTTAAACAACAGCCTAAAAGTCTTACATAAAAAATTCATATCTCAACATGGCATTATCGTTAGCTATGGTTTTTTCTGCAAATATCGACCCTTTTGGGTTGTTCAACCCAAACCCAATACGAGAGATACGTGTGCTTGCATAATACATAGCAACATTGATTTAATTATTGAATGCCTTAACAAAAACGGAATAATCACCGAAAAAATTCACAGCAAGTACTACAAAGCTTGTGCTGCTCAGAATACAATGAAAGTTGTCTCGAAAGGCAATGTCTTTTCTTGCCAATCAAGACACTCACTAAATTATATCGACGAATTTTTCCGGCAATCAACAATTAATATACTATCAGTGGGTCCGACAAAGGGAAAAATATATCCACTAAAAAAGGCTCTAGAATACAAACGATAACGACAAAAAAGGACTTTATTAGTACAACATTGGAAATAATTCAAGAATTTTACAATAAGTTGCCAGATTTTTTTAGCCACTGTTATAGAATTCAATCCCAATACAATAATATCAAGCTGCTGAAAGAATCGCTAGTTGTCAATGAGGCCGTGATCCATATCGATTTCTCCGAAAACTATGTACTTAAATTCGGCAAAGAAGTACAATCGATGCATTTTGGGGGCAGTCGTAAAGAAGTTTCATTACATACTGCCGTTATATATACTTTTGATTTCCAGGCAAGTAGTATTGGTAATATTTGTGCATCCATTATCTCCAAATGTTTAAGACATGACGCTACAGCTGTGTGGGCTCACATTATTCCACTTATTCAATTAGCCCTGGAAAACAATCCTTTCATTGATAGGATACATTTTGTATCTGACTCTCCAACATCGCAAGGAAAATCTTTCCAACTTATGGAAAGATTTTCCTCAGCTTTCTCACATAACCTGGAATTATTCGGAAGCAGGGCATGGCAAGGGTGCCCCTGACGGTATTGGAGCTGTACTTAAAAGGACAGCAGATACTTTAGTTAACTTTGGTAAAGATATTGCAACTTTTGAACAGTTTGTAGAGGCCATGCAGCAAAATATTGAAAATGTTAAAATCATTAAAGTCGATAAAACGGAAATTACTAACAGAGATACTGCTTTTCCATCAGATTTGAAATCATTCAAGGGCACTCTTGCCGTGCACCAAGTGTTGTGGCAGCGAGATTCAAATATGTTAACGTTTAGGAAAGTTAGTTGTTTTGTTTGTGATCAAAGACGTGTCTGTGTCCATCGAAAACATTTAGGATTTCTACAAATTATTCCTTCCAATGTATACAAGTTGCAAGGTAATGAGAATTATGTCACTTCTCTTGAATCTACTAGAAGAAACGCTCCACAAGTTAGAGTTCTAACAAACATCACCAATATGGGGGCATCGACTTCTGCTATTATTCAAGAAGGCAAGGCATCAGAAATTAGTCTTATCAGATGTGCACGAAGGCGCACTTGTGATAAAACAAAGACAAATAGAAAACGTCTCTCGTACTAATTGTTAATTATGCAATGTGTATTTTCAAATCTAGTTAACAGGTTTACCATGAGTTTTTTTTATATATGTAATAAGTATATAGTCTTTTGGTATATATTTAATATATTTAATAAGTATAATCTAGAGTAAGCTATACCTGTTAAATAGATTCAAAATACACATTAAGATTGACGAACTATTGTTTTTGAGGCGTTTCGATTTCAATATTATTACAAGATTTATGGTATTGGATGTTAAAAGTATGCTTGACAAACGATGAAAAGATAAAACGTTAAGTATATCTACGTAATGTTATTTTTTTACAAATTTATTATGAGACCTATTAACTTGTTTCAAAATAGGTAGGTACACATTAATATTTTCGAACTATTATTTTTGGAGGCTTGCAGCTATTGTTAGGTAGGTATTTCAATATTATTACAAAACTTTGATCAACAACTTGTAGAAATGTAAAACTTTTGAGTAATATTACTTTTTAATTTATAATGAGAAATCATTGGAATTATTATTATAAGGTATTTTTGTTTCTGAGATTGTTTAAATGGTTGAATTTAACCATTAGATGTTTGTTACTTTTTGTTAAAACTTTAATTAAGATACTGAGACTTACAATTATAAGAATTTTGATCTCTTTATAATAAGATTATGTATCTGACCGAATATGATAAGGATAACATAACATTTATGAATCATATTGTTATTAATTGTTTAAGAAAATAATATTAGACTTTGTTACACAAGTACATTATTAAGATAAATCAAAAGTAATTTCATTATTATCTAAGAATTCGTTGAATTTTAAAAACTAATCTTTTTTCGTTTACATAATGTTGTTAAAGTTAATTACTTAAATAACAATAATTAATCATTCTTCCAAAGATACAACCAAATAAATAATATCGTTAATTACCAAATGATGTTTTATTCTTTTGTGATATATAAACTATCATTCCACGTCATCATCCCTCATTCCCTGTTCAAAGAACGTCATTTCCTGACAATGTTCGTCATTCCCGACTCAACATAATTTCTTTTCAGCAGTATAACTTACTGAATACTTTTCAAAATTAAGTGCCTATAGCAGGAAAGTGAATATTACAATGATTTTTATCAATTTTAACATTCACATAATAAATTTAAGATGATTTTTTAAAATATGCAAAAATAAATCAAATGAATCCAAGTACGTGAAATCACCCCCCTACTAAATTTCACACACACATGCCCGCGTAATTTGCCTATGTAGTAGTTTTGCGAGCGTTGTATGGCGTGTCCGTGTGTGATATTGTGTAAAATTTGTTCCAGACCATAGATTTAGAGAACAAAAATATTCCTTAGAGACACAGACCGCTGAGGAAGCGGGATGTCAGATATGGTTTTTGGGCTTCATTTGACAATCAAGTTTGTAAGTCTATTAAAGAATGAAATTTTTCTTTCCATGTCTATGTTCCAGACCGTGTCAATACAAGAGTTCCCTTACGTAAGGTCAAACGTAGCTATCTACATAGGACTTCTGCTGTCACTCCTTGACTTGATGCTGTACTGCTCAATGGGCATCGTCTTCGTCTATACCATGATAAAGCTGATCGAGGAACGGGCTTCTGGCGTACAGGTAACATGGCATTCTACTTCCTACTAATTCTACTATTCTACTAAGTATATAATCTATATCTATACATATAATAAAACAGTAAAAATATTTTGTCTGTACATTTTGTATTTTTGACTGAAATGAATAGAGGGACATTTAAAAAGAATAATAGAAAGCAAAAAACTTTTTTGAATTTCTTGTCTGTCTGTCTGTATGTATGTATGTACGCGTTTCACGCAAAAACTACTGGACGGATTTGAATGAAACTTTTTTGTTGTATAGCTATTAAGTCTGGGCAACATATAGGCTTTAATTGATTTTGAAAACTGGAACACCTGATGAAGAACCATAACAGAACAGCTAAACTATAAGAAATATGGAAATGGTGCCTTAACAAAAGTCGTTCAACCTGATGAGCATTTTCTGCTGACGTATAAAAATTGAAGATCTAGAACATCTGATGAAAAGCTCCAAGAGACCAGCTACACTATAACATATATAGAAATGGCGCCTTAGCAAAAATCGTTCAACCTGATGAGCATTTTTTGCTGATGTATAAAAATTGAAGATCTGGAATATCTGATGAAAAGCTCCAAGAGACCAGCTACACTATAACATATATGGAAATGGCGCCTTAGCAAAAACCGTTCGACCTGATGAGCATTTTCTGCTGACGCATAAAAATTGAAGATCTGGAACATCTGATGAATAACTTCAAGAGACCAGCTACACTATAACATATACGGAAATGGCGTCTTAGCAAAACTTGGTTAATCTGATGAGCATTTTCTGTAGACGTATAAAAATCGAAAATCCGAAACAGTTTGGAACACAAAAAGATTTATCATTTTAGCGAAACACACGCGGGCGAAGCCGCGGGCGAAAGCTAGTTCTACTATATAATCTATATCTATACATATAATAAAACAGTAAAAATATTTTGTCTGTACATTTTGTATTTTTGACTGAAATGGATAGAGGGACATTTAAGAAGAATAATAGAAAGCAAAAAAAATTTTTGGAATTTCTTGTCTGTCTGTCTGTCTGTATGTATGTACGCGTTTCACGCAAAAACTACTGGACGGATTTGAATGAAACTTTTTTGTTGTATAGCTATTATAAGTCTGGGCAACATATAGGCTATAATTGATTTTGAAAACTGGAACACCTGATGAAGAACCATAACAGAACAGCTAAACTATAAGCGATATGGAAATGGTACCTTAGCAAAAGTTTATCAACCTGATGAGCATTTTCTGCTGACGTATAAAAATTGACGATCTGGAACATCTGATGAAGAACTCCAAGAGTTCAGCTACGCTATAAGATATATGGAAATGGCGCCTTAGTGAAAATCGTTCAACCTGATGAGCATTTTCTGCTGAACTACAGTTTGGAACACAAAAAGATTTTTCATCTAAGCTAAACTCACGCTGGCGAAGCCGCGTGCAACAGTTAGTATTATATATGCGAAATATTGGATGTGAGTTTGTGAATTTGTGAGGATGTTTGTTACTCAATCACGCAAAATCTACTGGACGGATTTTGATAAAATTCGGTATATAGAAAAATACCGGGAATAACACATAGGGTATTTCGACGGGACCGAAGCCCCTAGGCGCGGCTAGTTAGTAATAGTTTTTTGACATAAGTACCTATTAATTTCATAAGTTCATAACCTGAAAATGTTTGTAAAATATTTATGATTTACAAGCTTTTGCTCGCGTGAATTTCCTACGGAAACAGTGCTTTTTCCCGGGATGAAAAGTTCATATAAAAAAAAATATAAGGTAAAAAAAGTGATACAAATTGGGTTGTTGGAACCTCCTTTTAAGCAAAGATTATGCCTGTGCCAGGAGGCTCCGAAAGCAACACCGAATTATATTGTACACAGCTCAACTTATTTTATTATTTTTCGATAGGAACTAATCAAAATGGTGGGTGTGACAACCCAAATGCTAGGGCTATCGCACATAGTCAATATGTTGCCTGGCTGCCTGTTGTTCTCGGTGTTGGGGGCGGTGCTGCTGACCGTGGGTTCGCCCCCACTGCTGGTCACCTCCAATGGGTTCCTGCTGTTTCTGTTCTTCGCACTGCACTATATGTCTTTCGTCGCGTGGGCATTCGTCTGTAGCTTCATTACCAACAACAGTGAGTTTTCTGATTCATACTGTGTTGGGAGCTATTTTCTTTATTTTGATCGCAGACTAAATCGCGGAAAGAGGCGCGAACCATTTGGTTCGCGCCTCTTTTCCGCGCGCGACAGTGAACATGATCCTACTAATATTAATACTATATTAATATTATAGATTATAGATATAGATTTATAGATGCGAAAGTTTGATTTGAGTTTGTAAGTATGTTTGTTACTCAGGCAATGCTCAAAATCTACTAAACAGATTTCAATGTTTGGTATACGGGTAGAAAAAGGGTATAATTTAAACGCTCACCAGAAATATTTTTTAAATCCTAAGCCTAAGTACCAAATAAATTAAATGACTCCAAAATAAATAAAATGCCTTTATAAAGAGGGTCCTAAAATATAATACATTATAGAAAAATACCGGGAATAAAACATAGGGTACTTTTTATCCCGAAATTCCAACGGGAGCGAAGCCCCGGGGCGCGGCTAGTCTATATATAACTCAAATGTGACTGACTGACTGACATAGTGATCTATCAACGCACAGCCCAAACCACTGGACGGATCGGGCTGAAATTTGGCATGCAGGTAGATTTTATGACGTAGCATCCGCTGAGAAAGGATTAACGCGAGAGAAGCCGCGGGCGCCAGCTAGTTTTGTTATAAATTGATTATTGGTTCGTTTTGCAGGCCGACACGCGACCGTCCTATCCGTGTTCACGTACGTGATCTCGACGATCCCAGCCTCGATTGTGTATAGTTACACCATCAATGGATATCTGGTTCCGCTGGTGGGCTTGCTGCCGAACACCCCTCTCTGTTGGTTTTTTGAGGAGTTGAGTGCCTTGGAAAAGCTTGGTGAGATTTATTTGCAACTCCACAAAATATTGAGCAGTTTGCATATGACATCTAACTTTGTTAATTGAAGCATTGGGTACAACAAATAAGGGCGTTCGGTCGGACAAATCACACAGATTGAGTTAGCCCCAAAGTAAATAAGTTATGGGATACTAACTCAACTATACTATATTTTATAACAAATACATTAGATAAACATCCAAGACCTAGGTCAATCTGGAAAATGTCATTTTCCATCTTGACCCGACCGGGGATCGAACCCGGGACCTCCGGCTTGACAGTCCGGCGTGATGACCGTTGGGCCACAGAGGTCGTCAAGAGTTACTATGGACCTTGCTTCAATAATTAATGACAAAGTGAGTGAGAATAACTGAACTGCTAGTATACATATACAAACGAGTTGCTATAGCTACTCATCTGTATATACTAGTGATTCTGTGTACAGTAAACCTCGTGAACAGAAGCACCCATCAACCCTGTTTCCCCATTTTCTCCTTTTTGATTTTTTTATTACAACATTGGTCCAATACGCGATTGGTCCAAAGTTCCAAAAAAGGTCCAATTCGCGGTTGGTCCAATTCGCGATTGGTTCAATTCGCTGGTGGTCCAATTCGCGGTTGGTCTAACAATAAACAATATTTCCGAAATTGTAAATTTTTTAGTATTTTTGTATATTGAGAAGCTAAGATCATATAGAGACAAAATGCGAATTGGACTCGCAATAAATTACAGTTCACTCTAGAACAAAAGTCACATAAAATCAAAACTTAGCGTGGCTCGAGCTGGCTGTGTGTTTTTTATAACATAGGGCGGCAAACGAGCAAGCGGGTCACCTGATGGTAAGTAATCACCGCTGCCCATGGACAACCACAACACCAGGGGTATCGCAGGAGTGTTGCCGGCCTTTTAAAAAGACGTAGGCTAGACGTTTAGTTTCATATCGCTGTTTATCTCAAACTCAAAATAATTAACTATATGTAACGAAACTTATATCTAAAATAGAAGTATCTACGCAATTCATGTAAAATAATAAAGAACTATTTTCGCAGGTATCGGCGTTACGTTCAAGAGCATGATAAAATCGTATGTGAGGGACATTCCGCCCGTGGCTTTGGCGTACCTATTCCTGCTGTTGCAGATCGCCTTGTATTTGATGATCGCCTGGTACCTAAGCCGGGTACGGCCTGGGAAATACGGCACTGCTTTACGCTGGAACTTCCTGTTTAAGGTGAGTGGGTCTGAAATATTAGGAGATCTCTTCATATTTCATGTTCGCCTGGTACCTGAGCTTGGTACGGCCTGGAAAATACGGCACTGCTTTACGCTGGAACTTCCTGTTTAAGGTAAGTAGGTCTGAAATATTAGGAGATCTCTTCATGTTTCATGTTCGCCTGGTACCTAAGCTTGGTACGGCCTGGAAAATACGGCACTGCTTTATGCTGGAACTTCCTGTTAAGGTGAGTAGGTCTGAAATATTAGGATATCTCTTCATATTTCATGTTCGCCTGGTACCTGAGCTTGTTACGACCTGGGAAATACGGCACTGCTTTACGCTGGAACTTCCTGTTTAAGGTGGAGTGGGTCTGAAATATTAGGAGATCTCTTCATATTTCATGTTCGCCTGGTACCTAAGCCGGGTACGGCCTGGGAAATACGGCACTGCTTTACGCCGGAACTTCCTGTTTAGGGTGAGTGGGTCTGAAATATTAGGAGATCTCTTCATATTTCATTTTCCTGGTACCTCAGCCTAGTGTGGCCTGGGAAATACGGCACTAATTTGCCGTGGGATTTTTCAGGATGGATTTCAGGAGAAAGTTGCCTAGTATGAGTAGTGTAGCCGCGGGGCAAGAGCATAATTTTATTATTTCAAATAGGTGTCAATTAAACCAGACAACGTATTAATTACTAGGTATTTTGATTTTTGTAACTATCGATTAAAACACTTCGTGTACTTTCCTTTTTAGTTAAACGTGGCCTTTAGTCCTATCGCCCCAGTTTTCCTCGTAAGGGATAAGGACAGTATTTGTGTAATAATAGCGGTTATTTGCAAACAGAAAAGCTATTGGGCCAAGAACGAGGTACACCCCAGCATAGATTTAGACGAGGCGTACGAACAGAAGAATGCATCGACAGACGCGAATTATTTCGAGTCGCTACCGCCTAACAGCGAAGCGGGCATCGATATCCAGAATGTCAGCAAGGTGAGTGATGAGTTAGTCATACAATAGGCGATTTTCTGACAGGTCAAATGAAGAAAAAAATCTCAATAGATGGCGTTTTATGAAAGCCGAGTCGTGGACCAACCCATATTGTGCGCTTTTTCCATTAGTTCCCTATGAGTCATACCAAGATTTGTAACACTGTGACTCAAAGGGAAAAAAGTATCGATGAGTCACAGTATTACTTATTGCAACTGACGTTTTTCCCAAAGAGTCACACTGATACACATCGGCACTCTGTATCAAAGTCAAAGTCAAAGTCAAATATTTTTATTTATATTCCCGTTGTGTTACTGTTACAAAAAAGAAATGTTGTTTGTAAATTGTTATTTTCAATATATGTTTTACTTAAGTAACATAATGAAGGTGGTGAGGTGGTCTGACGAATTGTCGGCCTTTGATAGGCAGTAGCAGCAGGTAGCGAGCGATAGAGGTAGTTGAAGAAATAAGGGGAGGCTTTTGCCCAGCAGTGGCTATTAGCTAAGTAAAAAAAAAACATAATAAAGCAACTCTCCTTTTACTAAGCGCCATCTATGAAGTCATCTGGAACACTTTGTTTTTTTAATTTGGGTCTCGGAAAATCGTCAATTGATACAAAAACTATACGTACATATAATAAAAGTGTAACTGGTCCTTGTGTTGTAGTCATTCTCAAAAGTCCTCGCTCTGAACTCCGTGTCGCTGCCGGTGCTGAAGGGCGAGATCACGGTGCTGCTCGGACACAACGGCGCCGGCAAGACCACGCTCATGTCCATCATCACTGGTCAGTCATTGTTTAGATAGATAGATAGATAGTCTTGTAGTCATTCGCGAAGGTCCTCGCTCTGAACTCCGTGTCGCTGCCGGTGCTGAAGGGCGAGATCACGGTGCTGCTCGGACACAACGGCGCCGGCAAGACCACGCTCATGTCCATCATCACTGGTCAGTCATTGTTTAGATAGATAGATAGATAGTCTTGTAGTCATTCGCGAAGGTCCTCGCTCTGAACTCCGTGTCGCTGCCGGTGCTGAAGGGCGAGATCACGGTGCTGCTCGGACACAACGGCGCCGGCAAGACCACGCTCATGTCCATCATCACTGGTCAGTCATTGTTTAGATAGATAGATAGATAGTCTTGTAGTCATTCGCGAAGGTCCTCGCTCTGAACTCCGTGTCGCTGCCGGTGCTGAAGGGCGAGATCACGGTGCTGCTCGGACACAACGGCGCCGGCAAGACCACGCTCATGTCCATCATCACTGGTCAGTCATTGTTTAGATAGATAGATAGATAGTCTTGTAGTCATTCGCGAAGGTCCTCGCTCTGAACTCCGTGTCGCTGCCGGTGCTGAAGGGCGAGATCACGGTGCTGCTCGGACACAACGGCGCCGGCAAGACCACGCTCATGTCCATCATCACTGGTCAGTCATTGTTTAGATAGATAGATAGATAGTCTTGTAGTCATTCGCGAAGGTCCTCGCTCTGAACTCCGTGTCGCTGCCGGTGCTGAAGGGCGAGATCACGGTGCTGCTCGGACACAACGGCGCCGGCAAGACCACGCTCATGTCCATCATCACTGGTCAGTCATTGTTTAGATAGATAGATAGATAGTCTTGTAGTCATTCGCGAAGGTCCTCGCTCTGAACTCCGTGTCACTGCTGCCGGTGCTGAAGGGCGAGATCACGAGTGCTGCTGCTCCGCGGACACAACGGCGCCGGCAAGACCGCTCATGTCCATCATCACTGGTCAGTCATTGTTTAGATAGATAGATAGATAGTCTTGTAGTCATTCGCGAAGGTCCTCGCTCTGAACTCCGTGTCGCTGCCGGTGCTGAAGGGCGAGATCACGGTGCTGCTCGGACACAACGGCGCCGGCAAGACCACGCTCATGTCCATCATCACTGGTCAGTCATTGTTTAGATAGATAGATAGATAGTCTTGTAGTCATTCGCGAAGGTCCTCGCTCTGAACTCCGTGTCGCTGCCGGTGCTGAAGGGCGAGATCACGGTGCTGCTCGGACACAACGGCGCCGGCAAGACCACGCTCATGTCCATCATCACTGGTCAGTCATTGTTTAGATAGATAGATAGTCTTGTAGTCATTCGCGAAGGTCCTCGCTCTGAACTCCGTGTCGCTGCCGGTGCTGAAGGGCGAGATCACGGTGCTGCTCGGACACAACGGCGCCGGCAAGACCACGCTCATGTCCATCATCACTGGTCAGTCATTGTTTAGATAGATAGATAGATAGTCTTGTAGTCATTCGCGAAGGTCCTCGCTCTGAACTCCGTGTCGCTGCCGGTGCTGAAGGGCGAGATCACGGTGCTGCTCGGACACAACGGCGCCGGCAAGACCACGCTCATGTCCATCATCACTGGTCAGTCATTGTTTAGATAGATAGATAGATAGTCTTGTAGTCATTCGCGAAGGTCCTCGCTCTGAACTCCGTGTCGCTGCCGGTGCTGAAGGGCGAGATCACGGTGCTGCTCGGACACAACGGCGCCGGCAAGACCACGCTCATGTCCATCATCACTGGTCAGTCATTGTTTAGATAGATAGATAGATAGTCTTGTAGTCATTCGCGAAGGTCCTCGCTCTGAACTCCGTGTCGCTGCCGGTGCTGAAGGGCGAGATCACGGTGCTGCTCGGACACAACGGCGCCGGCAAGACCACGCTCATGTCCATCATCACTGGTCAGTCATTGTTTAGATAGATAGATAGATAGTCTTGTAGTCATTCGCGAAGGTCCTCGCTCTGAACTCCGTGTCGCTGCCGGTGCTGAAGGGCGAGATCACGGTGCTGCTCGGACACAACGGCGCCGGCAAGACCACGCTCATGTCCATCATCACTGGTCAGTCATTGTTTAGATAGATAGATAGTCTTGTAGTCATTCGCGAAGGTCCTCGCTCTGAACTCCGTGTCGCTGCCGGTGCTGAAGGGCGAGATCACGGTGCTGCTCGGACACAACGGCGCCGGCAAGACCACGCTCATGTCCATCATCACTGGTCAGTCATTGTTTAGATAGATAGATAGATAGTCTTGTAGTCATCGCTCTGAACTCCGTGTCGCTGCCGGTGCTGAAGGGCGAGATCACGGTGCTGCTCGGACACAACGGCGCCGGCAAGACCACGCTCATGTCCATCATCACTGGTCAGTCATTGTTTAGATAGATAGATAGATAGTCTTGTAGTCATTCGCGAAGGTCCTCGCTCTGAACTCCGTGTCGCTGCCGGTGCTGAAGGGCGAGATCACGGTGCTGCTCGGACACAACGGCGCCGGCAAGACCACGCTCATGTCCATCATCACTGGTCAGTCATTGTTTAGATAGATAGATAGATAGTCTTGTAGTCATTCGCGAAGGTCCTCGCTCTGAACTCCGTGTCGCTGCCGGTGCTGAAGGGCGAGATCACGGTGCTGCTCGGACACAACGGCGCCGGCAAGACCACGCTCATGTCCATCATCACTGGTCAGTCATTGTTTAGATAGATAGATAGATAGTCTTGTAGTCATTCGCGAAGGTCCTCGCTCTGAACTCCGTGTCGCTGCCGGTGCTGAAGGGCGAGATCACGGTGCTGCTCGGACACAACGGCGCCGGCAAGACCACGCTCATGTCCATCATCACTGGTCAGTCATTGTTTAGATAGATAGATAGATAGTCTTGTAGTCATTCGCGAAGGTCCTCGCTCTGAACTCCGTGTCGCTGCCGGTGCTGAAGGGCGAGATCACGGTGCTGCTCGGACACAACGGCGCCGGCAAGACCACGCTCATGTCCATCATCACTGGTCAGTCATTGTTTAGATAGATAGATAGATAGTCTTGTAGTCATTCGCGAAGGTCCTCGCTCTGAACTCCGTGTCGCTGCCGGTGCTGAAGGGCGAGATCACGGTGCTGCTCGGACACAACGGCGCCGGCAAGACCACGCTCATGTCCATCATCACTGGTCAGTCATTGTTTAGATAGATAGATAGATAGTCTTGTAGTCATTCGCGAAGGTCCTCGCTCTGAACTCCGTGTCGCTGCCGGTGCTGAAGGGCGAGATCACGGTGCTGCTCGGACACAACGGCGCCGGCAAGACCACGCTCATGTCCATCATCACTGGTCAGTCATTGTTTAGATAGATAGATAGATAGTCTTGTAGTCATTCGCGAAGGTCCTCGCTCTGAACTCCGTGTCGCTGCCGGTGCTGAAGGGCGAGATCACGGTGCTGCTCGGACACAACGGCGCCGGCAAGACCACGCTCATGTCCATCATCACTGGTCAGTCATTGTTTAGATAGATAGATAGATAGTCTTGTAGTCATTCGCGAAGGTCCTCGCTCTGAACTCCGTGTCGCTGCCGGTGCTGGAAGGGCGAGATCACGGTGCTGCTCGGACACAACGGCGCCGGCAAGACCACGCTCATGTCCATCATCACTGGTCAGTCATTGTTTAGATAGATAGATAGTCTTGTAGTCATTCGCGAAGGTCCTCGCTCTGAACTCCGTGTCGCTGCCGGTGCTGAAGGGCGAGATCACGGTGCTGCTCGGACACAACGGCGCCGGCAAGACCACGCTCATGTCCATCATCACTGGTCAGTCATTGTTTAGATAGATAGATAGATAGTCTTGTAGTCATTCGCGAAGGTCCTCGCTCTGAACTCCGTGTCGCTGCCGGTGCTGAAGGGCGAGATCACGGTGCTGCTCGGACACAACGGCGCCGGCAAGACCACGCTCATGTCCATCATCACTGGTCAGTCATTGTTTAGATAGATAGATAGATAGTCTTGTAGTCATTCGCGAAGGTCCTCGCTCTGAACTCCGTGTCGCTGCCGGTGCTGAAGGGCGAGATCACGGTGCTGCTCGGACACAACGGCGCCGGCAAGACCACGCTCATGTCCATCATCACTGGTCAGTCATTGTTTAGATAGATAGATAGATAGTCTTGTAGTCATTCGCGAAGGTCCTCGCTCTGAACTCCGTGTCGCTGCCGGTGCTGAAGGGCGAGATCACGGTGCTGCTCGGACACAACGGCGCCGGCAAGACCACGCTCATGTCCATCATCACTGGTCAGTCATTGTTTAGATAGATAGATAGATAGTCTTGTAGTCATTCGCGAAGGTCCTCGCTCTGAACTCCGTGTCGCTGCCGGTGCTGAAGGGCGAGATCACGGTGCTGCTCGGACACAACGGCGCCGGCAAGACCACGCTCATGTCCATCATCACTGGTCAGTCATTGTTTAGATAGATAGATAGATAGTCTTGTAGTCATTCGCGAAGGTCCTCGCTCTGAACTCCGTGTCGCTGCCGGTGCTGAAGGGCGAGATCACGGTGCTGCTCGGACACAACGGCGCCGGCAAGACCACGCTCATGTCCATCATCACTGGTCAGTCATTGTTTAGATAGATAGATAGATAGTCTTGTAGTCATTCGCGAAGGTCCTCGCTCTGAACTCCGTGTCGCTGCCGGTGCTGAAGGGCGAGATCACGGTGCTGCTCGGACACAACGGCGCCGGCAAGACCACGCTCATGTCCATCATCACTGGTCAGTCATTGTTTAGATAGATAGATAGATAGTCTTGTAGTCATTCGCGAAGGTCCTCGCTCTGAACTCCGTGTCGCTGCCGGTGCTGAAGGGCGAGATCACGGTGCTGCTCGGACACAACGGCGCCGGCAAGACCACGCTCATGTCCATCATCACTGGTCAGTCATTGTTTAGATAGATAGATAGATAGTCTTGTAGTCATTCGCGAAGGTCCTCGCTCTGAACTCCGTGTCGCTGCCGGTGCTGAAGGGCGAGATCACGGTGCTGCTCGGACACAACGGCGCCGGCAAGACCACGCTCATGTCCATCATCACTGGTCAGTCATTGTTTAGATAGATAGATAGATAGTCTTGTAGTCATTCGCGAAGGTCCTCGCTCTGAACTCCGTGTCGCTGCCGGTGCTGAAGGGCGAGATCACGGTGCTGCTCGGACACAACGGCGCCGGCAAGACCACGCTCATGTCCATCATCACTGGTCAGTCATTGTTTAGATAGATAGATAGATAGTCTTGTAGTCATTCGCGAAGGTCCTCGCTCTGAACTCCGTGTCGCTGCCGGTGCTGAAGGGCGAGATCACGGTGCTGCTCGGACACAACGGCGCCGGCAAGACCACGCTCATGTCCATCATCACTGGTCAGTCATTGTTTAGATAGATAGATAGATAGTCTTGTAGTCATTCGCGAAGGTCCTCGCTCTGAACTCCGTGTCGCTGCCGGTGCTGAAGGGCGAGATCACGGTGCTGCTCGGACACAACGGCGCCGGCAAGACCACGCTCATGTCCATCATCACTGGTCAGTCATTGTTTAGATAGATAGATAGATAGTCTTGTAGTCATTCGCGAAGGTCCTCGCTCTGAACTCCGTGTCGCTGCCGGTGCTGAAGGGCGAGATCACGGTGCTGCTCGGACACAACGGCGCCGGCAAGACCACGCTCATGTCCATCATCACTGGTCAGTCATTGTTTAGATAGATAGATAGATAGTCTTGTAGTCATTCGCGAAGGTCCTCGCTCTGAACTCCGTGTCGCTGCCGGTGCTGAAGGGCGAGATCACGGTGCTGCTCGGACACAACGGCGCCGGCAAGACCACGCTCATGTCCATCATCACTGGTCAGTCATTGTTTAGATAGATAGATAGATAGTCTTGTAGTCATTCGCGAAGGTCCTCGCTCTGAACTCCGTGTCGCTGCCGGTGCTGAAGGGCGAGATCACGGTGCTGCTCGGACACAACGGCGCCGGCAAGACCACGCTCATGTCCATCATCACTGGTCAGTCATTGTTTAGATGAATTATTTCGAGTCGCTACCGCCTAACAGCGAAGCGGGCATCGATATCCAGAATGTCAGCAAGGTGAGTGATGAGTTAGTCATACAATAGGCGATTTTCTGACAGGTCAAATGAAGAAAAAATCTCAATAGATGGCGTTTTATGAAAGCTAGTTATTTTATGAGTCATACCAAGATTTGTAACACTGTGACTCAAAGGGAAAAAAGTATCGATGAGTCACAGTATTACTTATTGCAACTGACGTTTTTCCCAAAGAGTCACACTGATACACATCGGCACTCTGTATTCCCGTTGTGTTACTGTTACTGAAATGTTGTTTGTAAATTGTTATTTTCAATATATGTTTTACTTAAGTAACATAATGAAGATGGTGAGGTGGTCTGACGAATTGTCGGCCTTTGATAGGCAGTAGCAGCAGGTAGCGAGCGATAGAGGTAGTTGGAGAAATAAGGAGGCTTTTGCCCAGCAGTGGCTATTAGCTAAGTAAAAAAAACAATAAAGCAACTCTCCTTTTACTAAGCGCCATCTATGAAGTCACCTGGAAACCTTTGTTTTTTTTAATTTGGGTCTCGGAAAATCGTCAATTGATACAAAAACTATACGTACATAATAAAAGTGATCATCACTGGTCTTGTTTAGATAGATAGATAGTCTTGTAGTCATTCGCGAAGGTCCTCGCTCTGAACTCCGTGTCGCTGCAGGTGCTGAAGGGCGAGATCACGGTGCTGCTCGGACACAACGGCGCCGGCAAGACCACGCTCATGTCCATCATCACTGGTCAGTCATTGTTTAGATAGATAGATAGATAGTCTTGTAGTCATTCGCGAAGGTCCTCGCTCTGAACTCCGTGTCGCTGCCGGTGCTGAAGGGCGAGATCCACAGTACTGCTCGGACACAACGGCGCCAGCAAAGCCACGCTCATATCCATCATCACTGGTCAGTCATTTGTTTGAATAGATAGAATGGAAGTAGTCTTGTAGTCATTGGCGAAGGTCCTCGGCTCTGAACTCCGTGTCGCTGCCGGTGCTGGAAGGGCGAGATGCGGTGCTGCTCGGACACAACGGCGCCGGCAAGACCGCGCTCATGTCCATCATCACTGGTCAGTCATTGTTTTGGAATGAATAGCGCGTCAGTCTTGTAGTCATTCGCGAAGGTCATCGCTCTGAACTAACTAAACAACTCCTCGCTCTGAACTCCGTGTCGCTGCCCAGCGAGATCACGGTGCTGCTCGGACACAACGGCGCCGGCAAGACCACGCTTTAAGATAATTTACAGTTCCTTTATAGTTTGTGCCATTGTCAGACCTAATAAGGGAAGGTAGCCTCGACGCGAAACAAAGCGATCCAACGCAGATAGATAGTCTTGTAGTCATTCGCGAAGGTCCTCGCTCAAACGGTCAGATAGATAGTCTTGTAGTGTGCAGAGCAACTACGCTCTGCTGCCAGAAAATGTGGCAGAGAGAATCCGGACAAACGAAGCGGCGGGAAGAATTCTGTACCGGAACTTTACCGGGAAAAATCTACCGGTAAAATTAAGTACCGGGAAAAAATCTCCACGCGACACCACGCTTGTCCGACTAGAATCTAACTTAAGCTATACGCAGTCTGCTACCACCGTAGCTTATGAAGGGAGCTACAGGGCCCTATATGATAACCTAACCTATAAATTAAATACAATTGAACACTTACCAAATTAAATCTTCTTTCTCTTCGGATCCAAACTTGAGTGTCTTCGGGAAGGGGGAATTCCTAATCACCCTACCTAACCCTTGAGATCTCAATTCCCCAGGACAACTAAATAGATTTCTTCCCGTAGTTTCACTGCCGGGAAGGGCAGTCAGATGTGAACAGCCAGCCACGTTTCACCTCTCGGCAAGAAAAAGTCACAATAACAGAGTTTTTCACAAACACAAATTCAACCATCCAACAAACAGATAGATTCACAATTATCACTCAGCTCAAGCAAAAGAGGTCGCTCCGCGTATTAAAATCAAACCGATATCGCCCTGGACAATGCAATGGCGGGCACGCGACGCCATCCACGCTAGCAGTGTGAAAACCCCGAACGCCCTCTGGCGGCAGCAATGCGAAACGCCTGCGTTTAGTTTTACCCAATATATTACAAACATCCCCCCGTCCCGGTCTGAGAAGCAGACCGCTAGCTCTCTACGGGAAGGCGGGCGAGAGAGGTCACACCTCTCCTTAAAATCGAACCGTCGACCAACACCTCAGCCACACGCGGAGTGCCATCTCCGCCAAGAATCAAACGTAATATGCGAGCTCGTCGCCAAAGCAATGAGGGCAAATTTGCCTCTTTTAACAATACCAAATCACCCTCCCTGGGAGGCTCAGTCCCGTCTGTCCACTTCACTCTTTGCTGCAGCAAATGCAAATATTCAAGCGACCAGCGACGCCAAAAGTCCTGGCTCATTTGCTGCAACATTTGAAAACGCGACAACCGATATACGCGTTCATCCTTCCACGGGTATTCGGGCAGGGCATTCAACGGCCCCTCCCACCAAAAAATGACCAGGGTGAGAGCTTCCAAGTCATTTGGATCTGGAGATAGCGGACAGAGAGAGGACGAGAGTTGAGGACCGCCTCAACTTTACAAAACACTGTGGCCAGCTCTTCAAAAGTTAGAGCCGTTTCTCCGATAATGCGGCGGAGGTGGGTCTTTGCGGATTTCACAGCCGCTTCAAAAATCCCTCCCCAATGGGGGCAACTTGGGGGACTAAACTTCCAGGTCATTCCCCTTTGAGCAGCAATTTGACTTAAACTAGTACAATTTTTGTCAATAAACACAGAAACATCCGTCCTCGCTCTGAACTCCGTGTCGCTGCCGGTGCTGAAGGGCGAGATCACGGTGCTGCTCGGACACAACGGCGCCGGCAAGACCACGCTCATGTCCATCATCACTGGTCAGTCATTGTTTAGAGTAGATAGATGCAGATAGTCTTGTAGTCATTCGCGAAGGTCCTCGCTCTGAACTCCGTGTCGCTGCCGGTGCTGAAGGGCGAGATCACGGTGCTGCTCGGACACAACGGCGCCGGCAAGACCACGCTCATGTCCATCATCACTGGTCAGTCATTGTTTAGATAGATAGATAGATAGTCTTGTAGTCATTCTGGCGAAGGTCCTCGCTCTGAACTCCGTGTCCCGCGCTGCCGGTGCTGAAGGGCGAGAATCCACGGTGCACTGCTCGGACACAACGGCGCCGGCAAGACCACGCTCCCATGTCCATCATCACTGGTCAGTCCATTGTTTAGATAGATAGATAGATAGTCTTGTAGTCATTCGCGAAGCGTCCTCGCAAACTGAACTCCGTGTCGCTGCCAGGTGCTGAAGCTGGCGAGATCACGGTGCTGCTCGGACACAACGGCGCCGGCAAGACCACGCTCATGTCCATCATCACTGGTCAGTCATTGTTTAGATAGATAGATAGTCTTGTAGTCATTCGCGAAGGTCCTCGCTCTGAACTCCGTGTCGCTGCCGGTGCTGAAGGGCGAGATCACGGTGCTGCTCGGACACAACGGCGCCGGCAAGACCACGCTCATGTCCATCATCCACTGGTCAGTCATTGTTTAGATAGATAGATAGATAGTCTTGTAGTCATTCGCGAAGGTCCTCGCTCTGAACTCCGTGTCGCTGCCGGTGCTGAAGGGCGAGATCACGGTGTCACTATGCTCGGACACAACGGCGATAAACGGCAAGACCACGCTCATGTCCATCATCACTGGTCAGTCATTGTTTAGATAGATAGATAGTCTTGGTAGTCCTTCGCGAAGGTCCTCGCTCTGAACTCCGTGTCGCTGCCGGTGCTGAAGGGCGAGATGACGGTGCTGCTCGGACACAACGGCGCCCGGCAAGACCACGCTCATGTCCATCATCACTGGTCAGTCATTGTTTAGAGTAGATAGATAGATAGTCTTGTAGTCATTCCACAGCGAGAGGTCCTCGCTCCTGAACTCCCGTGTCGCTGCCCGGTGCTGAAGGGCGAGATCACGGTGCTGCTCCGGACACAACGGCGCCGGCAAGACCACGCTCATGTCCATCATCACTGGTCAGTCATTGTTTAGATAGATAGATAGATAGTCTTGTAGTCATTCGCGAAGGTCCTCGCTCTGAACTCCGTGTCGCTGCCGGTGCTGAAGGGCGAGATCACGGTCGGACACAACGGCGCCGTGGCAAGACCACGCTCATGTCCATCATCACTGGTCAGTCATTGTTTAGATAGATAGATAGATAGTTCAGTCATTCGCGAAGGTCCTCGCTCTGAACTCGTAATGCTGCCGGTGCTGAAGGGCGAGACGGTGCTGCTCGGACACAACGGCGCCGGCAAGACCACGCTCATGTCCATCATCACTGGTCAGTCGGCCCATTTGTTTAGATAGATAGATAGATAGTCTTGTAGTCATTCGCGAAGGTCCTCGCTCTGAACTCCGTCGTCGCTGCCGGTGCTGAAGGGCGAGATCACGGTGCTGCTCGGACACAACGGCGCCGGCAAGACCACGCTCATGTCCATCATCACTGGTCAGTCATTGTTTAGATAGATAGATAGATAGTCTTGTAGTCATTCGCAGAAGGTCCTCGCTCTGAACTCCCGTGTCGCTGCCGGTGCTGAAGGGGCGAGATCACGGTGCTGCTCGGACACAACGGCGCCGGCAAAGACCAACGCTCATGTCCATCATCACTGGTCAGTCATTGTTTAGATAGATAGATAGATAGTCTTGTAGTCATTCGCGAAGGCTGTCCTCGCTCTGAACTCCGTGTCGCTGCCGGTGCTGAAGGGCGAGATCCACGGTGCCGCCTCCGGACACAACGGCGCCGGCAAGACCCACGCTCATGTCCATCATCACTGGTCAGTCATTGTTTAGATAGATAGATAGATCAGTCTTGTAGTCATTCTGCGAAGGTCCTCGCTCTGAACTCCGTGTCGCTGCCGGTGCTGAAGGGCGAGATCACGGTGCTGCTCGGACACAACGGCGCCGGCAAGACCACGCTCATGTCCATCATCACTGGTCAGTCATTGTTTAGATAGATAGATAGATAGTCTTGTAGTCATTCGCGAAGGTCCTCGCTCTGAACTCCGTGTCGCTGCCGGTGCTTGAAGGGCGAGATCACGGTGCTGCTCGGACACAACGGCGCCGGCAAGACCACGCTCATGTCCATCATCACTGGTCAGTCATTGTTTAGATAGATAGATAGATAGTCTTGTAGTCATTCGCGAAGGTCCTCGCTCTGAACTCCGTGTCGCTGCCGGTGCTGAAGGGCGAGATCACGGTGCTGCTCGGACACAACGGCGCCGGCAAGACCACGCTCATGTCCATCATCACTGGTCAGTCATTGTTTAGATAGATAGATAGATAGTCTTGGTAGTCATTCGCGAAGGTCCTCGCTCTGAACTCCCGTGTCGCTGCCGGTGCTGAAGGGCGAGATCACGGTGCTGCTCGGACACAACGGCGCCGGCAAGACCACGCTCATGTCCATCATCACTGGTCAGTCATTGTTTAGATAGATAGATAGATAGTCTCTTGTAGTCATTCGCGAAGGTCCTCGCGCTCTGAACTCCGTGTCGCTGCTGCCGGTGCTGAAGGGCGAGATCACGGTGCTGCTCGGACACAACGGCGCCGGCAAGACCACGCTCATGTCCATCATCACTGGTCAGTCATTGTTTAGATAGATAGATAGATAGTCTTGTAGTCATTCGCGAAGGTCCTCGCTCTGAACTCCGTGTCGCTGCCGGTGCTGAAGGGCGAGATCACGGTGCTGCTCGGACACAACGGCGCCGGCAAGACCACGCTCATGCCATCCATCATCACTGGTCAGTCATTGTTTAGATAGATAGATAGATAGTCTTGTAGTCATTCGCGAAGGTCCTCGCTCTGAACTCCGTGTCGCTGCCGGTGCTGAAGGGCGAGATCACGGTGCTGCTCGGACACAACGGCGCCGGCAAGACCACGCTCATGTCCATCATCACTGGTCAGTCATTGTTTAGATAGATAGATAGTCTTGTAGTCATTCGCGAAGGTCCTCGCTCTGAACTCCGTGTCGCTGCCGGAAAATGCTGAAGGGCGAGATCACGGTGCTGCTCGGACAATAACGGCGCCGGCAAGAATTCTGTACCGGAACTTTACCGAGAAAAAAATCTACCGGTAAAATTAAGTACCGGGAAAAAATCTCCACGCGACACCACGCTTGTCCGACTAGAATCTAACTTAAGCTATACGCAGTCTGCTACCACCGTAGCTTATGAAGGGAGCTACAGGGCCCTATATGATAACCTAACCTATAAATTAAATACAATTGAACACTTACCAAATTAAATCTTCTTTCTCTTCGGATCCAGTCTTGTAGTGTCATTCGGGAAGGGAATTCTACGCTACCTGAACTGCCAGAAAATGAAGATGGCAGAGAATCCCCAGGACAAACTGAAGCGGCGAGATTTCTTCCCTGTACCGAACTTTACCGGGAAACAATCTACCGAATGTAAAATTAAGTACCGGGAAAAAATCTCCACGCGACACCACGCTTGTCCGACTAGAATCTAACTTAAGCTATACGCAGTCTGCTACCACCGTAGCTTATGAAGGGAGCTACAGGGCCCTATATGATAACCTAACCTATAAATTAAATACAATTGAACACTTACCAAATTAAATCTTCTTTCTCTTCGGATCCAAACTTGAGTGTCTTCGGGAAGGGGGAATTCCTAATCACCCTACCTAACCCTTGAGATCTCAATTCCCCAGGACAAATAAATTCAGATAGTCTTCCCAGGTTTCATTCCTGGGAACAGTCACTCCGACTGAACAACAAGCAAAAAGACGCCCGTGTAGCCACGTTTCACCTCTCACAAGAAAAAGTCACAATAACAGAGTTTTTCACAAACACAAATTCAATAGTTATTTAACAAACAGGAGATTCACAATTATCACTCAAACTAAACAACAAGCAAAAGACGCGAGACCGCTCCGCGTATTAATATCAAACCGATATCGCCCTGGACAATGCGCAATGATGGCGCCGGCAGACGCCACCACGCTGGGGCAGGTGAAGAACCGCCAACGCTACCTCTGGCGGCAGGCATTGAAAACCCCGAACGCCCTCTGGCCTTGGCAATGCCGAAACGCCTGCGTTTAGTTTTACCCAGATAGTTTTGCCAATAAACATTACAAAATGTCCCCGTCTCTGGTCCGCTAGGTTACTCATCGCACGGGCTTGAACATTCTTACGGAAGGCGGCAGAGTAAGGTCCACACTCCTCCTCCTACAAAATCGAACCGTCGACCAACACCTCAGCCACACGCGGAGTGCCATCTCCGCCAAGAATCAAACGTAATATGCGAGCTCGTCGCCAAAAGCAATGAGGGCAAATTTGCACTCTTTTAACAATACTAAATCACCCTCCCCTGGGAGAGCTCAGTCAACCTGTCTGTCCACTTCACTCTTTGCTGCAGCAAATGCAAATATTCAAGCGACCAGCGACGCCAAAAGTCCTGGCTCATTTGCTTGCAACATTTGAAAACGCACTGACAACCGATATACGCGTTCATCCTTCCACGGGTATTCGGGCAGGGCATTCAACGGCTCCCTCCCACCAAAAAATGAAGCCAGGGTGGGAGAGCTCTCCAAGTCATTTGGATCTGGAGATAGCGGACAAGGAGAGGACGAGAGCTTGAGGACCGCCTCAACTTTACCAAAACACTGTGGCCAGCTCTTCAAAAGTTAGAGCCGTTTCTCCGATAATGCGGCGGAGGTTGGGTCTTTGCGGATTTCACAGCCGCTTCAAAAATCCCCTCCCCAATGGGGGCAACTTGGGGGACTAAACTTCCAGGTCATTCCCCCTTTGGTGGCAGCAATTTGACTTAAACTAGTACAATTTTTTGTCAATAAACACAGAAACATCCTTAAGATAATTTACAGTTCCTTTATAGTTTGTGCCATTGTCAGACCTAATAAGGAAGGTAGACCTCGACGCGAAACAAAGCTTGATCCAACGCGGCGACGAAGGCCTCCGTAGTCAGAGCCGATACCACCTCCAAATGGACAGCCTTGGTGGCCAAACAAACAAATACACACAAATAGCCCTTCACAATACGGGCATTACAGAAAGGGGAGAAGCCTTGATCGAAAAGGGACCGGCAAAATCCGGTTCCAACGCCGTCAAACGGTCTCGAAGGTCGGATTCGATCCAGCGGGCAAATCACCCATCTGTGGTTGCATCGTGGATGCCTTCAACCTATAACATGCAATACATCGAAACAGGACACTACGGATTGCTCTTCGGGCAGACAAAATCCAAAACTCGCGTTGCAAAATAGCCAACAAAGCATTGCACCCAGCATGGGCGTTACGAATGTGTCGATCAGACACCAAAAGCTGCACCAAGGGTCCGCCATTGGGCAACAACAGAGGATGGCGAGTCTCATATGGAAGATCCGCCTTCCGGAGCCTGCCTCCAACCCGAAGAAGCCCATCCGAGTCGATGTACGGGTTCAAACGAGCGACCTTCAACTTAGCGCGTCCGTCGCGCAAAATACGAAGCTCTGACTCAAACCGTCCGGTCTGCACGACACGGACCCAATGCAAACAATGCGCTCCGGCGCTCTTCTGCACCTGCAATCGGCTCCAACCGCTTTGCCTGTGGGTTTCCTACAATTATGTATGAAACGCTTAATCCAACCTGGTAACACCCAGAAGCTTATCCAAACTGCTATACCGAGCAAGTAGGCCAATCCGGCTCCGACGTCGTCTCAGCGACTACAGCATGTACACGGAGCCCAGTCAGGAAAGCTCAAAGAAGTAACATCTGTCTGACAGACAGGCCAAAAGAAGTTTCTGAGTCCCATCAGCCACTCTGGACCCCCCACCAGAGCGGAGTGTGACACCAATTCTGGTGCCGTACAACCTCGGGAAGCACAGTCCGCTGGGTTAAGCTCTCCCGGCACATGTCTCCATGTTATATCAATTCCGATATTCTGGATTTGGGAAACCCGATTTCCCACAAAAACCTCCAAGGTATGTGGGGCCGCGCGCAACCATGCAAGCCCGACCTGGCTATCCGACCAGGCGAAGATGTCCCGTATCTCGACCGTGGCCGCCAGCTCACTGGCAACGTGATGCAACAATTTAGAGAGAAGGTGAGCTCCACTCAACTCAAGCTTGGGGATAGTCAGCCTAGTCCTGATGGGGGCGACCTTGCTCTTCCCTAACAAAAGCGAGACATTGACCCGGCCATCGGCGTCAACTGTCCGCATATAGACTGACGCGGCGTAGCCTCGCTCCGACGCGTCACAAAAGCCATGCAGGCTGGCTCGATATTTCCCGGGGGGCAATATTCGACGAGGCAAGGCAATCCGATTGACTTCCTTAATCGATGAAAACAACTCGAGCCAATCATCCAATGGAGAGCCAAACAGCGGCTCGTCCCACGAGACGCCTTGAAAGTCAAAGTCTCTGAAGAAGACACTTTGCAGAGAATATCACTGGACTGATCCAACCGCTTGGATCAAACATACGGGCTATTACGGACAACACCGTTCTCTTAGTCCAGACCTTTGGTATTTCCAAGTCCACTTGGAATGTGAGAATATCGGTTAGCGGCTGGTACTGCATGCCCAGCACCGCTATCCTGTTGGGATCATCCACATCCTCAAACAGGTGAGGGTTCTGTTGGTGATCCTCCGGGATCCCTTCTAGAACTTTAGGCTCATTAGACAACCACTTACGTAGCTCGTCGCCACCTGTCTTCAATATTTCGATCAATTCATCCCGCAGTAGGAGGGCCTCCTCAATACTTTGGGCTCCGGTGCACACGTCATCAACATACAAGTCACGTGACAGCACGGAAGCCCCACGGGGAAAGCGGATCCGTTCCCGCTCTGCCAATTCAAGCAATGATCTGATGGCGATATAGGGACTAGATTTCAAACCATACGTGTTTGTGTTGAGTTCATACACCGTCACAGGATCCTCAGAGGCGCTCACGCCAGAGTATCAACTGGAATCGCTTCTGTCCTCAGGATGTATGAAGCTGTCTGGCGGAACATCATCCGGATGTCCGCACCAAAAACCACTTGATGTCTTCTAAAGTTCAAGATGATGTCAATTATGTCCCTATGCAATTTGGGACCTGAATGCAAACATAGATTCAACGAAACTCCGTTCGAAGTGGGTGCGGACCCCATCAAAGACAGTCCGCAACTTGCCCGTTGAGGCCTTCACCACCGCGTGGTGGGGCAAAAAATAATGCTCAGTTGAGCTCCAATCAACTCGGAGCCGGAGACATGTGACCCAAATCCTCGTACTCGCGCATAAATTCAATATATTTATCGCGAAGTACGTGGTGCACGCTGCCATACGTCGCTCCATGGACAGCAGTCGTTTCTCCGCAAGCGCCCTACTTTGCCCTAGGCTAGGACGAGAGGCAACAAAGGGTAACCTAGTTACAAACCGACCGGAGGGCAACCTCTCCGTGGTCGATCGAAAAAGGGCTTCGCACTCAGCGTGTTCCGGATCCATCCTGGAACTCATAGGTGGCTCCTCCACCTCCCAAAACCTTTGCATGGTCTTGGCCAAGGACGCTGATGCGACGACCGGTGGCTCCTCCACGGTGCTATTATCAAACACAGGGCCCATCAGGGCGAAACCAAAGATCGTAGACACTGCCATCAGTGAAGACGAACCCAGAGCTTTCTGTGTACCCAACAAAATCCAACCCAATACGTCCGAGCCCAGGAGCAAGTCCACTGGGCCGGGATGAAAGACAAAGGGGTCGGCCAAATCCAGACCCGAAACCAAAGACAACACACCCGGCGGTATGTCTGTCGAGGGGTGCCAACCCGCAATGGTATCCATTACCATAGCCGAAGTCGTGATCCTCATTGTGGAGGACTTCAGCGAAGAAAAGGGGACAAGTGTCTGGCCCGTCAGACACTTCACTTGTATGCCACCAACTCCAAGAAGTGGCACAGGCGAGTCTTCCACGACTAAACCTAACTGGCGTGCCACTCGAGTGGTAACCAAACTGCTTTGAGCCCCTGAGTCCAACAGAGCTCTCAAATTAATGGCTTCCCCTACGACCCCATACGCGGACCACCGCGGTAGGGAGCAGAACCGTCCGCGGCTCTGTCCCAGCAAGGGAGCAAGCTAGTTACGGGCTCCCCACTCTCTCCAAACCAGGGGCGCGCCACTGACCCGGATAATATGGCGGGCGAGTGCACATCCCCATCTGAGGGGGGGCATAACCCGCGGCCCGGCCATACATATGGTACGGCGGGTGGTACTCCAGCCGTGGGTACTCGTGCAGCGGCGGAGAAAACCGCTGCGGCTGCATGTGGTGGGTAGTGGTAACCCGCGTGGAGGGGGGTGTCCCCACTCTCACGTCCGATCTAGGGCCCCCGCCCATGGGGGCCCTATCCGGGGCCTGGCCAGCTACATACTGGCCATGACCTTGGGGCGCGTGGTCCCGGTCCGCCAAGACCCGCGCAGGTACGCGACCCCCCTCCCGAGGGGGGGTGCGACGAGCGAAGCCGCGTCCTCCGTCCGGTGGTGGAGGGCTTCGCGCAGGAGCGCCCCCGCCCATAGGGGACCCCTGCCTCAACATCCGGGTGCCATCCCCGTTGCGGTTCATGCAAAGCATCGCGTGGTGCCGCCCACGGCATGCACTGCATGGTATGGCACTGGGACAGTCACGTGCATAGTGACCGCCCAAACAATAAAAGCAAAGTTCATGCCGCTTTGCCATGCGGCGCCTATCTTGTACTGGCAGTCTCTGCCAGTCCCTGCATTGCAGCAGGCTGTGGCCCATCCGGCCACATTGCAGGCAGTCCGCGTCCCTCGCGACTGCTGCCGTGTGTGCAACCCGCGCACCAGCTCCACGCGGTGGCGGTTGCCGTCCCTGTTGGGGCCTCCTCGCCATGAGGGTTCCAAGGGCCTACGTTCAGGCGCTCTGGATGGCGCTGAGTCCGTCATGGTATTCTCAGCAGCCCGTGCCTCAAACTCCAAAAACTTCACCAAGTCAGTGAATGTTGGTAGGGTGGTGCTATCCCGCTCCGCATTCTCGCGCTCAAACCGCGAGCGGATGTCATTGGGCAATTTGCCCAATACAATGTGCACCAACAAAAAGGACCATTGGTCCACCGGCAGCCCCAGTGTGCGGAGCGCGTTACAGGCCACTGTAACGGGCGTGAGCAACTGCAGGCGCAACTGTGCCCTGTTGGCCACCTTGGGCAGGGCCATCAACTGTGCGGCGTGCGCATCCGCTAACAAACGTAAGTTTTGGTAGCGGGAGTTCAATAACTCCCAAGCCGTATCGTACTGGTCGTCCTCCACCCGGAGGTGCTGGATGAGCGACCGCGCTTCATCCTCAAGAGTGGAGAGGAGGTAGGCCATCTTCTGGGCCTTCGACAAATCCTGTCGTGCTACGACCAGGGACTCAAACATATTTTTATATGCTACCCACTCCTCCATCCTACCCCTGCAAAGTGGGACAGCTGAAGGGGTGGGGAGCCGCGACCAGTAACCGCTGGTCCTTCCTGTCTAACAGGTAAAGTGCGAGGGGCTTGGTCCGCCAGCCTGTCTCTGCCCACTTATTGCAGGTCACCGCCTCCGCGATATCATCGTGCAGACTCAGGATCTGGTCCACGTCCGCCATGTGACCTGCGTAGGCCTCCGGGGTAAGATCGGCTTCGGTAAGCGCCGCCATGGCCGCTTCCGCGCTAATCAATCGTGAGTGGAGGTGATCCGCTCTTAGCAGTATGGCGCCCTCCCTGTCCTTCCGGGACAGGAGTCCTCCGGCCGTCACAAACCATCTCAATTCGTTGGCGAGTGTCGCCCTAGCATTGGAGGCCTTCGCCATCGCGTCAAGTCACAAACAAAAAATAACAAAAGGTAAATAAAAAACAACAAAATCAAACAACTACACGAAGAACCGCGGTAGGTATGAGAATGGCACAAACCCGGAACGCACGGTACAAACAGCAAACAAATACAAAAAAGGTTACAAATATTCTTATACAAACAAACTAAGAAAAATCTAATAATTTTTACAAACAATTAATTATTTTTTACAAACGAACAAATAGAGGGTAGATAAACTACGCTCTGCTACCAGAAAATGTGCAGAGCAACTACGCTCTGCTGCCAGAAAATGTGGCAGAGAGAATCCGGACAAACGAAGCGGCGGGAAGAACTCTGTACCGGAACTTTACCGGGAAAAAATCTACCGGTAAAATTAAGTACCGGGAAAAAATCTCCACGCGACACCACGCTTGTCCGACTAGAATCTAACTTAAGCTATACGCAGTCTGCTACCACCGTAGCTTATGAAGGGAGCTACAGGGCCCTATATGATAACCTAACCTATAAAATTAAATACAATTGAACACTTACCAAATTAAATCTTCTTTCTCTTCGGATCCAAACTTGAGTGTCTTCGGGAAGGGGGAATTCCTAATCACCCTACCTAACCCTTGAGATCTCAATTCCCCAGGACAACTAAATAGATTTCTTCCCGTAGTTTCACTCGGGAACAGTCAGATGTGAACAGCCAGCCACGTTTCACCTCTCACAAGAAAAAGTCACAATAACAGAGTTTTTCACAAACACAAATTCAATAGTTATTTAACAAACAGGAGATTCACAATTATCACTCAAACTAAACAACAAGCAAAAGACGCGAGACCGCTCCGCGTATTAAAATCAAACCGATATCGCCCTGGACAATGCAATGGCGGGCACGCGACGCCATCCACGCTAGCAGTGTGAAAACCCCGAACGCCCTCTGGCGGCAGCAATGCGAAACGCCTGCGTTTAGTTTTACCCAATATATTACAAACATGTAGTCATTCGCGAAGGTCCTCGCTCTGAACTCCGTGTCGCTGCCGGTGCTGAAGGGCGAGATCACGGTGCTGCTCGGACACAACGGCGCCGGCAAGACCACGCTCATGTCCATCATCACTGGTCAGTCATTGTGGAATGAATAGATAGTCTTGTAGTCGGCTGCCGAAGGTCGCTCTGAACTCCGTGTCGCTGCCGGTGCTGAAGGGCGAGATCACGGTGCTGCTCGGACACAACGGCGCCGGCAAGACCACGCCTGTGTCCACTACTCTACTGGTCAGTCATTGTTTCGATAGATAGATAGATAGTTCAGCCGACCGCACGTCCCCGCCTGAACTCCGTGTCGCTGCTGCGCCGAAGGGCGAGATCACGGCGCCGTTTCGGACACAACGGCGCCGGCAAGACGGCTCATGTCCACTCATCACTGGTCAGTCATTGTTTAGATAGATAGATAGATAGTCTTGTAGTCATTCGCAGTCCTCGCTCTGAACTCGTGTCGCTGCAGTGCACAGGGCGAGATCACGGTGCTGCTCGGACACAACGGCGCCGGCAAGACCGCGCTCATGTCCATCATCACTGGTCAGTCATTGTTTAGATAGATAGATAGTCTTGTAGTCATTCGCGAAGGTCCTCGCTCTGAACTCCGTGTCGCTGCCGGTGCTGAAGGGCGAGATCACGGTGCTGCTCGGACACAACACAGCGCCGGCAAGACCACGCTCATGTCCATCATCACTGGCTTCAGTCATTGTTTAGATAGATAGATAGATAGTCTTGTAGTCATTCGCGAAGGTCCTCGCTCTGAACTCCAAAGCTGTCGCTGCCGGTGCTGAAGGGCGAGATCACGGTGCTGCTCGGACACAACGGCGCCGGCAAGACCACGCTCATGTCCATCATCACTGAAGTCAGTCATTGTTTAGATAGATAGATAGATAGTCTTGTAGTCATTCGCGAAGGTCCTCGCTCTGAACTCCGTGAAGTCGCTGCCGAGGTGCCGAAGGCGAGATCACGGCGCTGCTCGGACAACGGCGCCGGCAAGACCACGCCTGCGTCCATCATCACTGGTCAGTCATTGTTTAGATAGATAGATAGTCTTGTAGTCATTCGCGAAGGTCCTCGCCTGAATCCCAGGTCGCTGCCGGTGCTGAAGGGCGAGATCACGGTGCTGCTCGGACACAACGGCGCCGGCAAGACCACGCTCATGTCCATCATCACTGGTCAGTCATTGTTTAGATAGATAGATAGATAGTCTTGTAGTCATTCGCGAAGGTCCTCGCTCTGAACTCCGTGTCGCTGCCGGTGCTGAAGGAGCGAGATCACGGTGCTGCTCGGACTTTAACAACGGCGCCGGCAAGACCACGCTCATGTCCATCATCACTGGTCAGTCATTGTTTAGATAGATAGATAGATAGTCTTTGTAGTCATTCGCGAAGGTCCTCGCTCTGAACTCCGTGTCGCTGCCGGTGCTGAAGGGCGAGATCACGGTGCTGCTCGACACAACGGCGCCGGCAAGACCACGCTCATGTCCATCATCACTGGTCAGTCATTGTTTAGATAGATAGATAGTCTTGTAGTCATTCGCGAAGGTCTCGCTCTGAACTCAGTCGTTGCCGGTGCTGAAGGGTGATCACGGTGCTGCTCGGACACAACGGCGCCGGCAAGACCACGCTCATGTCCATCATCACTGGTCAGTCATTGTTTAGATAGATAGATAGATAGTCTTGTAGTCATTCGCGAAGGTCCTCGCTCTGAACTCCGTGTCGCTGCCGGTGCTGGAAGGGCGAGATCACGGTGCTGCTCGGACACAACGGCGCCGGCAAGACCACGCTCATGTCCATCATCACTGGTCAGTCATTGTTTAGATAGATAGATAGATAGTCTTTGTAGTCATTCGCGAGGTCCTCACGCTCTGAACCCGTGTCGCTGCCGGTGCTGAAGGCGGATCCGATGCTGCTCGGACACAACGGCGCCGGCAAGACCACGCTCATGTCCATCATCACTGGTCAGTCATTGTTTTAGATAGATAGATAGTCTTGTAGTCATTCATGAAGGTCCTCGCTCTGAACTCCGTGTCGCTGCCGGTGCTGAAGGGCGAGATCACGGTGCTTAACTCGGACACAACGGCGCCGGCAAGACCACGCTCATGTCCATCATCACTGGTCAGTCATTGTTTAGATAGATAGATAGACAGTCTTGTAGTCATTCGCGAAGGTCCTCGCTCTGAACTCCGTGTCGCTGCCGGTGCTGAAGGGCGAGATCACGGTGCTGCTCGGACACAACGGCGCCGGCAAGACCACGCTCATGTCCATCATCACTGGTCAGTCATTGTTTAGATAGATAGATAGATAGTCTTGTAGTCATTCGCGAAGGTCCTCGCTCTGAACTCCGTGTCGCTGCCGGTGCTGAAGGGCGAGATCACGCGATGCTGCTCGGACACAACGGCGCCGGCAAGACCACGCTCATGTCCATCATCACTGGTCAGTCATTGTTTAGATAGATAGATAGATAGTCTTGTAGTCATTCGCGAAGGTCCTCGCTCTGAACTCCGTGTCGCTGCCGCGTATATTGAAATTATACAAGGCCAGCACACATTCATAGTGTTCTAATACTGTGCGGTTTCAGAATGTGTAACAAAATAAAGTATTTGAAAATATACACGATTTCTACGTAATGGTCGCGTATACTTTCTTACACGGATTCAGTAAATTAGTTAGGAGAATATACAAGGTTAGAATCCACATGTTCTGACATTGTATAGTTTAAGAATGTAAACGTGTAACAAATGTTTGTAAAGTATACAAGCTTGGAAAGACAATATTAAGTATATGAAAATGTATTAGAAGGCTAAAACCAATATGTTCTGACATAAGTTTTAGCCTTCTTATACATTTTTTGTATGGGTTGGGAATAAAAAACAGATTTTTACGAGATAATATATTTTTATCTATACATATAATAAAACAGTAAAAAGAATAATAGAAAGCAAAAAAAAAATTTAGGAATTTTTTGTCTGTCTGTACGTATATACGTGTTTCACGCAAAAACTACTGGACGGATTTGAATGAAACTTTTTTTGTTGTATAGCTATTAAGCGCCCCCCTAGCATGACCACGCGTCGTAGATATACGATAAAATATATCGTATCATATAATTATCACCAACATATTTATCGTTTTCGCGAGCATGACCAAAGTAGCAACATGATATGATAAAATTTACCACATGATACAAAATGATTAGCTTCGCGATATGGAATAACAACGCTGCCAATCCATACTAATATTATAAATGCGAAAGTTTGGATGTGAGTTTGTGAGTTTGTGAATTTGTGAGTTTGTGAGGATGTTTGTTACTCAATCACGCAAAATCTACTGGACGGATTTCGATGAAATTTGGTTACAGAGGTAGATAATGACCTGGAATAGCACATAGGCTACTTTTTATCCCGGGAAAAAGCACTGTTCCCGTGGGGAAATTCACGCGGGCGAAGCCGCGGGCAAAAGCTAGTGTAATAATAAAAATTTTCAATCATCATTCATTTTCACTCGTTCTTTATCACGTTTTTGACGTCGGTAGGTGACTTTGACACTTAATTAATTATTGTTTTCTTTTTCAATCAATAAATTTAAGAACTTCGTTCTTGTCGGTGAGTGTAATTTCCATGTATTCCTGTCTTCTGCCATCGATTTGACCTCTCTATACGACACGACCTCTACCTTCTTTAATTTCGTCTATAAATGCCCTTCTTGGCTTTCCTCTCCCTCTCATCGCTTCTATTTTTCCTTCAATCAGGTATTTCATGAAGTTGTCGTGTCGTATAAGGTGGCCAAACATCTTTCCTCTTCTTGTCTCTATTGCTCTGATTAATGTTCTTTTCATTGATCATATCTAGTCACTCTCCTCGTTTGTTTTCTTATCTGTCCAACTGATTCTTTCCATGCGCCTCCAACACCACCACCACCAACACCACATTTCGAAAGCTTTATTTTATTAATGTTAAAAAAATAATTCTTATATTATTATTCACTCATTGATTATTTATTTAATTATTATTTTTACACTTCTACAGGGTATCTAGTAGAAGTTTGAGGAGCCCAATCTCCTCTAACTCCGAACATAGGTAGTAGGTAAATCATTTCTACAGAGACTTTATAATTTCTTAAAAAACTCATTGTCTGGGACTATATTATTGTGAAGCTGTAACTGAAAAAATAAAATATCAAGGATTATTTTTTGCATTTATTTAATAAACTTTACACAACAATCATAAAACTAAATCATACCTTTTAATCGGAGAATGAATTAATGCTAATAAACTTGTAATTTTTATTATATCGAGCGTATCACGCACTCTAAACGTCCTCGATAAAATAACACGAATAAATGTCAAAAATTGATATTTTTATCGCTTAATTTTGGTCATGCTCGAATTTTCGATAAATAGCCAATTGTCGTGCTCGCTCTTCTATTTATCATATCGTATCATAACACGGTGACGTCACTGGCACGGTGATGCTCGCTGTTAAGATAAAAATTCAACATGGCGGCGATATTTATCATATTTTGACAGTTGGCGTGGATAAATCGCTATATCATATCGTGTTTTGGTGGTCATGCTAGCCCGGCTGTTGGCAACATATAGGCTATAATTCATTTTGAAAACTGGAATACCTGATGAAGAACCATAACGGAACAGCTAAACTATAAGCGATATGGAAATGGTACCTTAGCAAAAGTTTATCAATCTGACGAGCATTTTCTGTTGACGTATAAAAATCGAAGATCAGGATCATCTGAAGAAGAACTCCAAGAGACCAGCTACACTATTACATATATGGAAATGGCGCCTTAGCAAAAGTTGTTCAACCTGATGAGCATTTTCTGCTGACGTATAAATATTGAAGATCTGGAACATCTGTTCCCGTTCATCAACTAAATATAATCCTGCGGGACACGGGATAACGGCTGAAATTTCGAGTACTGGAGTTTAGGTTACTTCGAAGCAGAAACTCACGCGGGTGAAGCCGCGGGCAACAGCTAGTCATCAATATATTATATTACTGACTGAGTGACTGAGCCAAAACTACTGGGCGTAGGAAGCTGAAATTTGGCACGTAGATTCCTTAGGGAGTGTAGGGAAGTACTAAGTGAGGATTTCCCGAAATTCCCACGGGGTCAAAGTCCCGGGTTCATGCTGGTAAATCCTACTTACATCCTACTATAATTTAACATTATAAATGCGAAAGTTTGGATGTAAGTTTGTGAATTTTTGAGGATGTTTGTTTTTCAATCACGCAAAATCTGTTGGACTGGTTTCGATGCAATTTAATACACTGGTAGAAAAATACCGGGAATAGCTCATAGGGCACTTTTTATCCGCAATTCTCGCGATTGTGGGACATGATTTGTGTTCTACCGCTTCACGCTTAATCTAATGAACCAATTTTCCTGAAATTTTGCCTACGCGTAGGATTAGGACATAGAGCACTTTTTGTCCCAAACTTCCCACGGAGCCGAGCTCCGGGGCGCAGCTAGTTGATTATATATCTTATAACTGTTCTTTGTTTGTACACTCTCTATTGCACATACACATAAGAAAAATACAAAAGATAGCTAAACAAAAAGAGAGGCGTACAATGGCCGTTTCAAATACCGCACCCCACCCCGCACTTCGTTGTAGACATCACTGACACTTGAACGAGGGCTGGCGCGTAATCGGCGCATTTTTCGCGCGATTTTGCTCGATAACCACGACACGGAAGCACTAAATTTGATGCACACATTTGCGCGCGTACAAACATCATTTGTCTGTAGTATTAAATTTGCGGGCGTTGTATGGAGTGTCCGGGGTGTTCTCTTTGTTCCTTTTTAACTTGTATGGTTTGTTACCAAGTACACTATTGATTGATAGAATGATAGTCTGATAGATTGATAGTCAATGATATCTCTGTACTGAAGAATATAAAAGTTTATTGATAGAAAAATAGCACACTAAAAGTTATTGCTAAAATATTGAAATGATACACTGATAACTTGACTGGAAAATAAAGATAATAAATTTAAGACAGGAAAAACTGATAGAAAACGATATTGATAGCGAGAACTCGCTACTATGTGAAATTGCGTTACTAAAACTGATTTTAATAACGCGAGCGCCACGATGTATGTATTTGCTGACGCTCGCGAATTGTACGAGGCATTGACCCGTACATAACTCTTCTAAAAAAACTAAAATAAAAATTAATTTATGTTTGTACAAACCTCAGGCATGACATCGGCCACTTCTGGCAAGGTGTACGTGAACGGGCTGGACACAGTCACGCAGCAGGCGGCCGTGCGCTCGCAGCTCGGGTTCTGTCCGCAACACAACCTGTTCTTCAGCGACCTCACCGTGTTGGAACATGTCACGTTCTTCTGTTTGGTAAGTCTGATGATGCTGGTATGACTCATGGGAACAAACGGTTTTTCTTGACATGTTTGGTAAGTCTGATAATGCTGGAAGCTATAGGAACTGCACAGATATACTTAAGCTTGTAAATGTGAAGTGTTTTTGTTTGTCCTTCTTTGAACATCCTGAGAACTTTCCATATGACAAATGACGTTTGTATACATAAATGACGTTTGTACACACGCATATGTGTGCGGGAAATTTGATAGGGCTGCTTGCGAGTCGTAGTTATAAAGCAAAATGACGAGAAACTAAAGTAATCATTACTAAACAAACGCCGATAACGCGCCTGCCTTCGTTCTAGTGTCAGTGATGTCTACAACGAACTACGGGGTGGGGTATTTGGAATGAGTGCGGGGCGGTGAGTGGCCGTTATGTACGTTACTACAATAGTTCTAACGTACAAAACGGCCACTCTGTCAGTCATTCTCATTAGTTACTTATTCTGTATCAAAACGACAGAGCAATGGATTTATAATGTGATATTTTGTTTCAAGATTATTGGAGGGCTGGATTGTGACATAAGCTTATTTTTCTCTCTCACTCTTTCTATATTTAGTTTTTTCCACAGCTAAAAGGCTCTATACAACGGCGGCAATGCAAAGAAGAGTCACTTGAACTCCTCAGACAATTGGGTTTGGAACAAAAGGCGAACTCTATGAGCGGCAAACTTTCTGGTGGGATGAGAACTTGGCCTGGCAAGCGCTACCGGCTGGCGACGCTGGCTGGACGAACCTACACCTACTGCTGGGCTCGATGTGGAGACGCGGAGGAGTCTGTGGGATCTCTTGCTGGTCAGTTATATATCCCTCTCACTCTCTGATTTCTAGCTGGTCACTTATCACTATCTATACCGATATTTCCTGAGTTGAATTAAGTAAGTAGTTCAGGACTTTTTTGTTTCCCAATGACCTCCCAAATGAGGTACTCATTTAATATCTTTCGAGTATTATCACTTTTTTTTAAAGTACAGGTAAAATATATTTTCTTTCTTAGTGAAATATGAACCGTGATTTATCAAGAAATGCACCTTTTTCCTATAGTCCCTCCGCACCGGACGCACAGTCCTCATATCGACGCACTTCATGGAGGAGGCGGACGCGTTGGGCGACCGCGTGGCCGCGCTGCACCGCGGCATTCTGCGATGCTACGCCACGCCCATGCATCTCAAGAAAGAGATCGGTAAGTGGCTAGAGCGGTGCCGGTCGAGTGGGTAAGACGTCCGCCTGTGATCGAAAGGACTCAAGTTCAAATCCTACTCGTGAAACATGAATTTGCATACCAACAACAGTGGCTAAAGAAAGTTTCAAAGACCTCCAAAATGGGGGAGATTAGTCATTTTTATACTCCACGTTGTTGCCAATTAAGTAGGTATGTATGTTCAGACTAAGTGTCTTACCGGATATAGATAGATCCTTAGATTTCTTACGTCATCCCAAGTAACATAGGATCTTAATCTTTGGATAACCAACTCCCTCCCCAGACACGGGCTACCGTCTCTCGATCACCCTCAAGCCGGACGCCCCGCCCCCGCCGCGCACGAGATCGCGCTCGTGATCAGCTCGGCGCTGCCGCACGCGACGCAGCTCGCGGACTGCGGCGCTTCCTTAGCTTCCTTACGTCATCCCGAGTATTATAGGATCTTAATCTTTGGATAACCAACTCCCTCCCCCAGACACGGGCTACCGTCTCTCGATCACCCTCAAGCCGGACGCCCCGCCCCCGCCGCGCACGAGATCGCGCTCGTGATCAGCTCGGCGCTGCCGCACGCGACGCAGCTCGCGGACTGCGGCGCTTCCTTAGCTTCCCTTACGTCATCCCGAGTATTATAGGATCTTAATCTTTGGATAACCAACTCCCTCCCCAGACACGGGCTACCGTCTCTCGATCACCCTCAAGCCGGACGCCCCCGCCCCCGCCGCGCACGAGATCGCGCTCGTGATCAGCTCGGCGCTGCCGCACGCGACGCAGCTCGCGGACTGCGGCGCTTCGCTTTAGCTTCCTTACGTCATCCCGAGTATTATAGGATCTTAATCTTTGGATAACCAACTCCCTCCCCAGACACGGGCTACCGTCTCTCGATCACCCTCAAGCCGGACGCCCCCGCCCCCGCCGCGCACGAGATCGCGCTCGTGATCAGCTCGCCGCTGCCGCACGCGACGCAGCTCGCGGACTGCGGCGCTTCCTTAGCTTCCTTACGTCATCCCGAGTATTATAGGATCTTAATCTTTGGATAACCAACTCCCTCCCCAGACACGGGCTACCGTCTCTCGATCACCCTCCAAGCCGGACGCCCCCGCCCCCCGCCGCGCACGAGATCGCGCTCGTGATCAGCTCGGCGCTGCCGCACGCGACGCAGCTCGCGGACTGCGGCGCTTCCTTAGCTTCCTTACGTCATCCCGAGTATTATAGGATCTTAATCTTTGGATAACCAACTCCCTCCCCCAGACACGGGCTACCGTCTCTCGATCACCCTCAAGCCGGACGCCCCCGCCCCCGCCGCGCACGAGATCGCGCTCGTGATCAGCTTGGCGCTGCCGCACGCGACGCAGCTCGCGGACTGCGGCGCTTCCTTAGCTTCCTTACGTCATCCCGAGTATTATAGGATCTTAATCTTTGGATAACCAACTCCCTCCCCCAGACACGGGCTACCGTCTCTCGATCACCCTCAAGCCGGACGCCCCCGCCCCCGCCGCGCACGAGATCGCGCTCGTGATCAGCTCGGCGCTGCCGCACGCGACGCAGCTCGCGGACTGCGGCGCTTCCTTAGCTTCCTTACGTCATCCCGAGTATTATAGGATCTTAATCTTTGGATAACCAACTCCCTCCCCCAGACACGGGCTACCGTCTCTCGATCACCCTCAAGCCGGACGCCCCCGCCCCCGCCGCGCACGAGATCGCGCTCGTGATCAGCTCGGCGCTGCCGCACGCGACGCAGCTCGCGGACTGCGGCGCTTCCTTAGCTTCCTTACGTCATCCCGAGTATTATAGGATCTTAATCTTTGGATAACCAACTCCCTCCCCAGACACGGGCTACCGTCTCTCGATCACCCTCAAGCCGGACGCCCCCGCCCCCGCCGCGCACGAGATCGCGCTCGTGATCCAGCTCGGCGCTGCCGCACGCGACGCAGCTCGCGGACTGCGGCGCTTCCTTAGCTTCCTTACGTCATCCCGAGTATTATAGGATCTTAATATTTGGATAACCAACTCCCTCCCCCAGACACGAGCTGTTCGGGGTGTGTGTGTGATTGTGTGTTTGTATGTTGAAGTGGAGAGAAAAACTATGTAAGAAAGGAATTTTGTTTATTGCTCTGTTACAAATGTTAAGTTATGATAAATGTTATAAAATTGTTAATGAATGCACCCGCGTCGGAGCGTTGCAAAATGTGCACTGAATTTAGGCCAGGCGCATCGATGGACGATGTGCTGACGGCGCTTATTCTGTTTGGTGTTATAAATTATTTACACCGAACATCTTGCCGGGGGCAGAGATGCGAGAAGATGAGGTGCAAGATGAGTACGAGATGGGTGCTTGATATACATATGATAAATGGTCAAAAACAATTTTTCCTTAAAGTACACTAATTAAGTGAATAGTCTTATGGATTGTTTTCATCGACCGAAAGTTTACGTAAAAATACGGGGGTGGAAAGTCTGTCAATAGAACGCGGTTTATTCATTTGCACTCGCGCACTACACTCATTCACTGACACTGACACTGCTGGCAAGTCAACTTGTTGGCCGGCTCGGCCCCGGCGGCGCACGGCCGGGCGCGGGCCTGCTGTCGCGGGCGGCTGCGCAACGCCCGAATTTCCCCATCTGCGGCGAACTCGCCGCAACACGAAGAAGATCCCCACGAGGGAGGCTACACCTAATATACTGTAGATCACGGTGTAATGATGAATGTCGTGTATAGTTATCTCTTATCTTGTTTCTTCATATACTGTAGATATTTTTTCATCGATACTGTCTAATAGCTGATTGTTATTTGGAGGTACGTAGTCGTCCTTTACTGTTTCTACAGTTATGTTTAAGATGTGGTTGATCGGGGCGACATACGAAGTTTCAAAGGAATTTTCTACGTTGATTCTTTTTTCTAAATATTTGTGTGAATAAATTGTGAAGTTATCTGTTTTCACTTCACAGTTACTATCGATGTTTATAATGTTCGCTCCGGTCAGCTGATGAGCGGTAACACGAACCTCGCATAGTGACCGCACTTGACACTTGTCGCAGCAAAAATATAAATAATAATTTAATTTTGTTAGACTTATCCATCGGCTCTGGCACGCGACGATGTTTGATTTACACGGACTCAGCAGATTGTCGCTTCGAATACAGAGATCATTGTCCGATTTCATCTTGTAGATGGGAGATTTTGATTGGCAGAGAAATGTTTCATCACGCGAGAGACAGTGGTCCAAATCTGATGTGGTAACTGGTAGGTAGGAATCTTTGTGAAGGTTGATTGCTAAGTAGTCAGCGATGGGGATCACTGTGATCATGCTGTTGCCCTTTTGTTGAGGTATGGGAAAAACGTGATAGAGATCGAAGTTGTCTCTGCTAACAAGTGGTACCTTTATCTCAAATATCAGAAATTGAGTGGTCATTTTTGTCTTCACTGATAGCAATGGGAAGATACTTCGCATATTAGTTTGAATGTTGTCAATAGGTATGGAGAGATCCTTGGGCAGTTGTCCAGAAATAACTCCTAGCTCCTTTGCAGCTGTTCAGGATTCATGATATGCGTGTTGATTTTTCCTTCATACGTACTGGTGATTGTATCCAATAGAATGTCTTGAATGTTTTTGAGATGAGTTAGTATGTTTGTGGTTGCCATAGCTGATAAAGTAAATTCCGTTTTGAGTGTATCTTCATTTAATTGTTTTGCTATGGTGGAAGTTGTATTTTCTAAGCTTAATAAATGTTGATGTACGATCTTATGTTGTTTTTGGATTGACTCTTCAGTTCGTTTTAACAAATTGTTCTCCGCTTCAACTATCGATGTTTGATTCTTCCATAAAAGGGCCAGATGTTTTATGTTATCGCGAACCAGTGTGATGTCCTGCTCGTATTGTTCCGCGAAACGGTCGTCCAGTACCCCGAATAGGCTGCTTGCGAGGTATCCGACACCGTTGATGAGACCGATAAGCGGCGGCGCCGGGCACGGGCGCTCAATTGTTGATTTAGCAAAAACTCTGTTGTTGCGATCCAGTTCGTTGTAGGTGTGACGTAGTTGTAAAAGGATAAGGTCGCACTGGAACACCTGTTTCATTGCATGACACATGTTTTCTAAATGATCGTAATATTTAATGTAGGTCAATGTACTTTCCCAATATGGGTTGATGTCGTAGTATGCTATCATTTTCCATTGATCTCTAATTAGTTGCATGTTGGCCATTTTATCGAAGTAGACTTTTTGACTTTCTTGTAGTTTGGTTACGTTGAAGGCTTGAGATGATGTAATAAGAGTAGCGAAGTAAACAAACATTAACGCTAATGTCGAAAAGCTGGTTTTAGATTTTTGTTTACATGTTTTGTTTTCAGGTTTTTGTTCAGTTTGTTCCGGTGATTTCGTGCTTGACTTCGCTTCATCTTCTAGAGGTAAGATAGATAATTTTAAGATTGGTCTTTTAATAATACCGTTTTTTGTTTTCAGGGACACCACCCTAACGTATCCGTCGCTTCCAGGATGGACGTCCACCACTCGGCCCAGGGCCCACTTCCCGGGCGGGAGGTTGTCATCATGTATAACTACGATGTTTCCAATTTCAATGTTAGATTTTGGTTGTTTCTATTTGTTCCTTGCTGTTAATTGACTTAAATATTCCGCCTTCCATTTTTTCCAGAAATCCTGTGTTGTTTTTTGTATCATGTTCCAGCGTGTGCGCGCATCCTCCTTTGTTTCTATGACGGTAAGTCCTGTGTCTCCGGAAAGAAAGTGGGCCGGAGTAAGAAAATCTAAATCGTCTATGTTCTCGGTTAGTGCGCACAGCGGCCGGGTGTTTAGGCATGCTTCGACTTGAGCGAGTATGGTAGAGTATTCCTCGAATGTTAACTTTTGTTCGCCAATTACTCTCCTCAGATGATGTTTAAGACTCCTCACGGTCCTTTCCCATAGGCCTCCGGCACTTGGATTAGCAGCGCAATTAAAGAAAAATTCTATGTTCATTTTGGATAAATCAGCAAGAAAGTTGTCATTGAAGCTCGCTTGAATTTGTTGGTATTGTTCTTGAAGTGCTCTATTGGCTCCTACAAAATTCGTGCCGTTATCGCTGTATATGTTTCGAGGGCAGCCTCGTCTAGCTGCCATTCTTCGGAGTGCTGCTAAAAATGCCGAGCTGGTTAGGTCGGTCACCAATTCGAGGTGTACGGCTTTAGTGACCATACATACGAATATGGCGATGTAACCTTTGTATGACCTTGTTGTTCTCCCCCTGTTGGCCTTAATTTCCACATGACCGGTGTAGTCTACTCCAGTATTGTAGAATGGCTTGGCAGGATTGATACGACATGCTGGTAGGTCTCCCATGAGTTGTTGCTGTTTTATTCCACCTATTTTTTGGCAGGTGACACACTTCCTAATTTCCTTCTTCACGGTATTGTTCCCTCCTGTAATCCAGTATTCCTGTCTTAATGTTGCTAGTGTGAGACGAGCACCTCCGTGAAATGACAACTCGTGAGCTTGTTTGATGAGAAGGGTGGCTAAACGAGAGTCGCTCGGAATGATCTTAGGATATTTCATCTCAATGTTAATATTTGCGTGGGCAAGTCGGCCTCCAACACGTAAGATTCCGTCTTGATCTATAAACGGGTTCAAATTCAATAATTTACTGTTAGATTTTAGTTTCTTATGTTTGCGTAAATACTCTATATCTGCTCCAAATTCCATTTCTTGTACATATTTCACAATTATCAATTTAGCTTTGTTCAATTCTTGTAATGTGACATAGTTAGGTAATTGTTTGCGCTGACGATTGAAAAATCGCTGTATCCACGCGATAATGTTAATTATTTTTGTTATAGAATTATATTTATGTAGTAAAGTATTTATAATACTTTCATTGTTATCCATTTGAATAGTGTTTGATTGTTTTTGATATTTAGCCTTCAATTCCAGATCTGTATGGTATTTTTGTGGTTCTATATGTTCTATGTTATTCCCAGAAATACATGGTGATCCTTTCCACCATATTGGGTGTTCCTTTAGCTGGGAAACGTATAAACCTCTGCTGGCGGGGTCGGCCGGGTTCTCGCTCGACTTGACGTGACGCCAACAGTTAGTAGGTATTATGCTACAGATTTTTTCGACGCGATTAGCTACGAAGGGTTTCCAACGACTCGGCTCCCCTTGAATCCAACCCAATACTACCATTGAGTCGGTCCAACCGTTGACCTGGATTTGATGTTGAGAAAATGCTTGTTTGATTTTTCTATTAGTTTGGCGAGTAATAATGCCCCACTAAGCTCCAGCTTAGGTAGAGATAGAGCCTTTTTATACGGTACGAGCTTACTCTTGGCTGCTAGGAGAACTGATGTGTTTTTTCCTTTCACTTGTGCGTAAACTACACAAGCGTATGCTTCTTCGGATGCGTCACAGAAACCTTGCAATATTATGACGTCATCTGAACTACAACAAATCCATCTGGGAATCTTCAAATCGTTTATAAGGTGTAATTCAGCTCTAATTTTGGACCATTCTTTGAAAATGTCGTCTGGTACAGAGTCATCCCAACTAAGATTTAATCCCCATAGTTTTTGGAATAGCAGTTTGAGTTTTGTTGACAGGGGTGCAGTCCAACCGAGAGGGTCGAAGTATTTTGATATTTCTGATAGCAAGGTACGTTTTGTTGGTTTAATATTTTGTGACAAAGGCTCATATTGGAAAGTAAATTCATCTGTTGTTGAGTTCCAAGCTAGGCCTAATGTTTTTGTTGTGTTTTCTGTTTTAAACTTATAAATTGTATCTTGTTGTTGACTGTTAGAATCTTGTTGTATATTCGAGAGTAACTGTTTGTTATTGGCAGACCATTTCCTTAAATTCATCCCGGCGGACTGGAGTAAACGGTAAAGGTCAGCAATTAGTGTTTTTCCTTGTTCAATTGTGTCGGTTCCGTAAAGCAAATCATCCATGTAGAATGCTGACTCTATCACTTTTGAAGCTTCAGGAAATTGTTCGCGTTCATCTGCGGCTAATCTTCTTAGCGTCATCATAGATAAGAAGGGCGCGCTGTTTGTTCCATACGAGACTGTATTGAGTTTGTATATCTGAAGTGGTTGTTGCGGAGATTCTCGCCATATAATTTTTGAAAGCGTTGATCTTGTTCGTTGACTAGAATCAGCCTAAAGAATTTTTCCAGGTCCGAACAAAATGCAAATTCGAAACTGTCTCCATTTCAAAAGCAGCGTTTGTATGTCCTGCTGGAGGTTAGGACCGGGGTACATTAAGTCATTCAGACTGTATCCGGAGGATGTTTTACTACTTGCATTAAATACAACTCGGTATGGGGATGTTAGGGATTCACTACGATACACACCGTGGTGTGGTATGAAATATTCTAAAGATGAATTGTTGTTATTGTTATCTAAGGTCATGTGATCTAATTTTTGATACTCCCGCATAAACTCCTTGTAATGTTTTGATAACTGTTCGTGTTTCTGAAATTTTCTTTCTAAATTATAAAATTGGGCAACAGCCATTTGTTTTGATGACCCTAGTTTTTGTTCAATGTCTTCTTTCAGCGGTAAACGTACTTCGTAACGTCCATTTTCCTTCCTGATTGTTGTTTTGTTATAAAATTCTATGCATTCTTGTTCTTCCCTTGTTAAATTTGATTCTTCTGTTATTTCTTCTATGTCCCAAAATCGTTTGATGTCAATAATATTGTTAAGAACTACGTTTACAGTGGTAGGTTTGAGCGTTACCACTCAGTAACCAACCGAGTTGAGTCTGTTGCGCAATGGGTTGAGTTGAATATTCACCCTTAATTAATCCATCTAATATGATCATTGAATAAACATTAGCTCCAAGTAATATGTCAATTGGGCGACTTTTGTAAAATTCGGGATCGGCTAGAGTAATGTTAGAAATGTGGTTCCAAGAAGGTTTCTCAAATGTTTTGTTTGGTAGATTTCTGATCAAATTGTTCATTATAATAACTTCTGTGTAAAATTGAAAATCGTTGTGTATTGAACTACATTGAATTATTGCAGCTCCTTTGCTAGATGTTTCATTTTTTCCTACACCGAAAACTGTTCCCTTGCATTGTCTTCTTTGGAGTCCTAGTTGTTGGAAGGCCTTATATGATATTAGCGAAATTTGGGAACCTTGATCAACTAAGGCCCTGAAAGTATGGTATTGGCCATTATTAGACTTGACTTTTATTAACGCTGTAGCCAATAGTGTTTCGGAAAAATCGTCTTGGGATGCATGGGAATTGGAATTTAAGTTTTCAGTATGTTTCCTTGATGTTGATGAACTCGGTGATGCAATCGGGGTCGATGCCTCAACGAACGCCTCGTGTAGAATTGTACTATGCTGACTCGGGCATTTGCGACACGTTTTCGTTGAAATGCACGGGTTACCGTTGTGGCTAAATAAGCAGTTTACACAAAGTTTTAGTTTATTAACTGTTTTTAATTTTTGGTTATTTGACAAATCTAAGAAATTTTTGCAATTGTAAATGCCATGATTTTGGGAACAAAGGGGACATGTAAAATTAGAAGAAATATGGAATGATTTGTTAAATTGTTTGTTTGTCTGTTTCGACTGAAAATTGTTAGTTTTTTGTTTGATTGGATTGGTAATTTTTGGGGAATTATTATAATCCTTTTGCTGATAGTGATTGGGTTTTTGTTGGACTGTTTCGAGTTTACGACGCGACGACTCCATTGCGGTGAATTTTCCCTCGAGAAAGTTCAGAAATTCTTTGTAGGACGGGAAGGTCTCGGGGATTCTTCAAAGCTTCTATGTAGTCACCGTGCGTTTCAGGATCCAATTTTTGTGATAAAAGATGTATTAATAATGGATCCCATGTTGAAATGTTGACTTCAAGGTTTTTGATTGCGTTGAGAGTTTCTATAGTAACATCGTGAAGTTTCTTGATCTGCCCCAGTGATGGTTGTTGCATGTTAGGGAGGGCCAGAAGAGTGTTCATATGAGATGTAAAAATAAGCTTTTTGTTGTTGTAACGATTGTTTAAGATGTCCCAACATGTAGAATAGTTTTCAGAGCTTATTGGTAGATGTTGAATTAGCCGTTCTGCTTCTCCACGGACTTTACTTCTTAAAAAACTGCATCTTCTGGGCGTTAGAAATAGAGTTATTGTTGTGTATCGCTTCACGGAATAAATCCTTGAACGGTACCCATTGATTAAAATGACCACTGAAAATAGGTATTTCTAGTTGTGGGGTAGATTTTTCACGATGTGCTACTGACCACATTTTTGAATTCATTTCTCTCTTCAATCTGTTGTATTGTCTCTCATGAAAGTCGAACTTGATTTCGTAATCTGTTATTTCGTCGCCAGCTTCGTTGATGATCTCCCAATGTTGTTTGTCGATCACGGACCAGCGAGATTGTAATGTTTTTTAGGGAATCTTCAAATTCACATTTTTGTGTTAAAGTTTCCAAGTCGATGTTTTCCATTGTCCTCTTTAAAGCCTTGAAGTTGGTTTCTTGTTTATGGAGCATGTTGTCGAGAGCTGCCTCATCTGGTTGTTTTTGTTTTGCTTGTTTGAGTGATTTCCGAGGTTCAACTATAGGCACAGTGTGTTCGGTACTGGTGCCTTCTAATTCCTGTTTGTCGTTGTCACTCGAAGCCGAAAGTTGTTCAATATATTGTTCAATGTATTCCTTAGCTTCTTTGTAAAATTTTTCAGCGCGTTGATAATAGTTAGACGTAAAGTAAGAATAAGCAGACTGTTTAGGAACATCGTTTAAAATGGTATGATTGTTTTGGAACTCTTTCCAGTAAAGTTCCAGAGTTTCCAGCCGCCGACTAATGCTAGAAGATGTTTTGCGAGCAGTAGGTTCCTTTTAAAGTTGACAAGGACCTTCTCCATCGCGTTAAGAATTTCATATTGAGTTTCAATGATCTTGTCAAAATCCATGTTTAAAGAGATAAAAGAAGTAAGAGTAAATTGAAACGATCTTACTTGACAACTGTAGCGGCGGTGGGGTAATTACTCAACTGGCTGCTGGGTAACCTGCTTGTTTATGAGGGCGGGACGATCACTCACAGAATGTTTTTCAGTTTATTCACACACACAATGTTCAATGTTCACAATCAATTGTTCACCGATAAATTTTCACTGTTAAATGTTCACTGTCAAATGTTTATTGTTAAATGTTCGCTGGTTGTTTTACCTCAATTCACGATTTTTTATTTCGCGCGCGAGGTTTAACTCGAAGGACCAACGTTCGGGGTGTGTGTGTGATTGTGTGTTTGTATGTTGAAGTGGAGAGAAAAACTATGTAAGAAAGGAATTTTGTTTATTGCTCTGTTACAAATGTTAAGTTATGATAAATGTTATAAAATTGTTAATGAATGCACCCGCGTCGGAGCGTTGCAAAATGTGCACTGAATTTAGGCCAGGCGCATCGATGGACGATGTGCTGACGGCGCTTATTCTGTTTGGTGTTATAAATTATTTATAACCAACTCCCTCCCCGAGACACGAGCTACCGTCTCTCGATCACCCTCAAGCCGGACGCCCCGCCCCCGCCGCGCACGAGATCGCGCTCGTGATCAGCTCGGCGCTGCCGCACGCGACGCAGCTCGCGGACTGCGGCGCTTCCTTAGCTTCCTTACGTCATCCCGAGTATTATAGGATCTTAATCTTTGGATAACCAACTCCTCCCCCAGACACGGGCTACCGTCTCTCGATCACCCTTTTCGCCGGACGCCCCCGCCCCCGCCGCGCACGAGATCGCGCTCGTGATCAGCTCGGCGCTGCCGCACGCGACGCAGCTCGCGGACTGCGGCGCTTCCTTAGCTTCCTTACGTCATCCCGAGTATTATAGGATCTTTAATCTTTGGATAACCAACTCCCTCCCCCAGACACGGGCTACCGTCTCTCGATCACCCCCAAGCCGGACGCCCCCGCCCCCGCCGCGCACGAGATCGCGCTCGTGATCAGCTCGGCGCTGCCGCACGCGACGCAGCTCGCGGACTGCGGCGCTTCCTTAGCTTCCTTACGTCATCCCGAGTATTATAGGATCTTAATCTTTGGATAACCAACTCCCTCCCCCAGACACGGGCTACCGTCTCTCGATCACCCCCAAGCCGGACGCCCCCGCCCCCGCCGCGCACGAGATCGCGCTCGTGATCAGCTCGGCGCTGCCGCACGCGACGCAGCTCGCGGACTGCGGCGCTTCCTTAGCTTCCTTACGTCATCCCGAGTATTATAGGATCTTAATCTTTGGATAACCAACTCCCTCCCCAGACACGGGCTACCGTCTCTCGATCACCCTCGCTGCCGGACGCCCCTGCCCCCGCCGCGCACGAGATCGCGCTCGTGATCAGCTCGGCGCTGCCGCACGCGACGCAGCTCGCGGACTGCGGCGCTTCTCAGCTTCCTTACGTCATCCCGAGTATTATAGGATCTTAATCTTTGGATAACCAACTCCCTCCCCCAGACACGGGCTACCGTCTCTCGATCACCCTCAAGCCGGACGCCCCCGCCCCCGCCGCGCACGAGATCGCGCTCGTGATCAGCTCGGCGCTGCCGCACGCGACGCAGCTCGCGGACTGCGGCGCTTCCTTAGCTTCCCTTACGTCATCCCGAGTATTATAGGATCTTTAATCTTTGGATAACCAACTCCCTCCCCCAGACACGGGCTACCGTCTCTCGATCACCCTCAAGCCGGACGCCCCCGCCCCCGCCGCGCACGAGATCGCGCTCGTGATCAGCTCGGCGCTGCCGCACGCGACGCAGCTCGCGGACTGCGGCGCTTCCTTAGCTTCCTTACGTCATCCCGAGTATTATAGGATCTTAATCTTTGGATAACCAACTCCTCCCCCAGACACGGGCTACCGTCTCTCGATCACCCCCTCAAGCCGGACGCCCCCGCCCCCGCCGCGCACGAGATCGCGCTCGTGATCAGCTTCGGCGCTGCCGCACGCGACGCAGCTCGCGGACTGCGGCGCTTCCTTAGCTTCCTTACGTCATCCCGAGTATTATAGGATCTTAATCTTTGGATAACCAACTCCCTCCCCAGACACGGGCTACCGTCTGTCGATCACCCTCAAGCCGGACGCCCCCGCCCCCGCCGCGCACGAGATCGCGCTCGTGATCAGCTCGGCGCTGCCGCACGCGACGCAGCTCGCGGACTGCGGCGCTTCCTTAGCTTCCTTACGTCATCCCGAGTATTATAGGATCTTAATCTTTGGATAACCAACTCCCTCCCCTGCAGACACGGGCTACCGTCTCTCGATCACCCTCAAGCCGGACGCCCCCGCCCCCGCCGCGCACGAGATCGCGCTCGTGATCAGCTCGGCGCTGCCGCACGCGACGCAGCTCGCGGACTGCGGCGCTTCCTTAGCTTCCCTTACGTCATCCCGAGTATTATAGGATCTTAATCTTTGGATAACCAACTCCCTCCCCAGACACGGGCTACCGTCTCTCGATCACCCTCAAGCCGGACGCCCCCGCCCCCGCCGCGCACGAGATCGCGCTCGTGATCAGCTCGGCGCTGCCGCACGCGACGCAGCTCGCGGACTGCGGCGCTTCCTTAGCTTCCTTACGTCATCCCGAGTATTATAGGATCTTAATCTTTGGATAACCAACTCCCTCCCCCAGACACGGGCTACCGTCTCTCGATCACCCTCGCCGGACGCCCCCGCCCCCGCCGCGCACGAGATCGCGCTCGTGATCAGCTCGGCGCTGCCGCACGCGACGCAGCTCGCGGACTGCGGCGCTTCCTTAGCTTCCCTTACGTCATCCCGAGTATTATAGGATCTTAATCTTTGGATAACCAACTCCCTCCCCCAGACACGGGCTACCGTCTCTCGATCACCCTCAAGCCGGACGCCCCCGCCCCCGCCGCGCACGAGATCGCGCTCGTGATCAGCTCGGCGCTGCCGCACGCGACGCAGCTCGCGGACTGCGGCGCTTCCTTAGCTTCCTTACGTCATCCCGAGTATTATAGGATCTTAATCTTTGGATAACCAACTCCCTCCCCAGACACGGGCTACCGTCTCTCGATCACCCTCAAGCCGGACGCCCCCGCCCCCGCCGCGCACGAGATCGCGCTCGTGATCAGCTCGGCGCTGCCGCACGCGACGCAGCTCGCGGACTGCGGCGCTTCCTTAGCTTCCTTACGTCATCCCGAGTATTATAGGATCTTAATCTTTGGATAACCAACTCCTCCCCAGACACGGGCTACCGTCTCTCGATCACCCTCAAGCCGGACGCCCCCGCCCCCGCCGCGCACGAGATCGCGCTCGTGATCAGCTCGGCGCTGCCGCACGCGACGCAGCTCGCGGACTGCGGCGCTTCCTTAGCTTCCTTACGTCATCCCGAGTATTATAGGATCTTAATCTTTGGATAACCAACTCCCTCCCCCAGACACGGGCTACCGTCTCTCGATCACCCTCAAGCCGGATGCCCCCGCCCCCGCCGCGCACGAGATCGCGTTCGTGATCAGCTCGGCGCTGCCGCACGCGACGCAGCTCGCGGACTGCGGCGCTTCCTTAGCTTCCTTACGTCATCCCGAGTATTATAGGATCTTTAATCTTTGGATAACCAACTCCCTCCCCAGACACGGGCTACCGTCTCTCGATCACCCTCAAGCCGGACGCCCCCGCCCCCGCCGCGCACGAGATCGCGCTCGTGATCAGCTCGGCGCTGCCGCACGCGACGCAGCTCGCGGACTGCGGCGCTTCCTTAGCTTCCTTACGTCATCCCGAGTATTATAGGATCTTAATCTTTGGATAACCAACTCCCTCCCCAGACACGGGCTACCGTCTCTCGATCACCCTCGCCGGACGCCCCCGCCCCCGCCGCGCACGAGATCGCGCTCGTGATCAGCTTGGCGCTGCCGCACGCGACGCAGCTCGCGGACTGCGGCGCTTCCTTAGCTTCCTTACGTCATCCCGAGTATTATAGGATCTTAATCTTTGGATAACCAACTCCCTCCCCCAGACACGGGCTACCGTCTCTCGATCACCCTCAAGCCGGACGCCCCCGCCCCCGCCGCGCACGAGATCGCGCTCGTGATCAGCTCGGCGCTGCCGCACGCGACGCAGCTCGCGGACTGCGGCGCTTCCTTAGCTTCCTTACGTCATCCCGAGTATTATAGGATCTTAATCTTTGGATAACCAACTCCCTCCCCAGACACGGGCTACCGTCTCTCGATCACCCTCAAGCCGGACGCCCCCGCCCCCGCCGCGCACGAGATCGCGCTCGTGATCAGCTCGGCGCTGCCGCACGCGACGCAGCTCGCGGACTGCGGCGCTTCCTTAGCTTCCTTACGTCATCCCGAGTATTATAGGATCTTAATCTTTGGATAACCAACTCCCTCCCCCAGACACGGGCTACCGTCTCTCGATCACCCTCAAGCCGGACGCCCCCGCCCCCGCCGCGCACGAGATCGCGCTCGTGATCAGCTCGGCGCTGCCGCACGCGACGCAGCTCGCGGACTGCGGCGCTTCCTTAGCTTCCTTACGTCATCCCGAGTATTATAGGATCTTAATCTTTGGATAACCAACTCCCTCCCCAGACACGGGCTACCGTCTCTCGATCACCCTCAAGCCGGACGCCCCCGCCCCCGCCGCGCACGAGATCGCGCTCGTGATCAGCTCGGCGCTGCCGCACGCGACGCAGCTCGCGGACTGCGGCGCTTCCTTAGCTTCCTTACGTCATCCCGAGTATTATAGGATCTTAATCTTTGGATAACCAACTCCCTCCCCAGACACGGGCTACCGTCTCTCGATCACCCTCAAGCCGGACGCCCCCGCCCCCGCCGCGCACGAGATCGCGCTCGTGATCAGCTCGGCGCTGCCGCACGCGACGCAGCTCGCGGACTGCGGCGCTTCCTTAGCTTCCTTACGTCATCCCGAGTATTATAGGATCTTAATCTTTGGATAACCAACTCCCTCCCCAGACACGGGCTACCGTCTCTCGATCACCCTCAAGCCGGACGCCCTGCCCCCGCCGCGCACGAGATCGCGCTCGTGATCAGCTCGGCGCTGCCGCACGCGACGCAGCTCGCGGACTGCGGCGCTTCCTTAGCTTCCTTACGTCATCCCGAGTATTATAGGATCTTAATCTTTGGATAACCAACTCCCTCCCCCAGACACGGGCTACCGTCTCTCGATCACCCTCAAGCCGGACGCCCCCGCCCCCGCCGCGCACGAGATCGCGCTCGTGATCAGCTCGGCGCTGCCGCACGCGACGCAGCTCGCGGACTCCGGCGCGCGCACGCTGGCCTTCAGTCTGCCGAGCCGCGACAGCGCGCAGTTCCCCAACTTGTTCAGACAACTGGAGCAGAAAAGGGAGAGATATGGGATTGAGTCGATCGGTGTGGGCGTGACTACGTTGGAGGAAGTGTTTTTGAAGTTAGTATTTTTTCATATCGGTTTATTTGTTTTGCACGATCTCATGTCTTTTTTAGGGTTCCGTACCTTAAGGACGCGTTTACAAAAATTAATGAAATTTGCCGTTTGCCGGTTCGATTTCCAATAAATTCATTGAATTTTTATATAGTGTTACGGGTACTGATGGGTACTGTAAACCTTTGACAATATTAGTTACTATTTTATTTTGTGTAAAAAGTAGTATTAAATGCTATAAAATTAGTTTTTCCTAGCCTCTTTGCGCGAAAACAGGTAAGGTTTCGGTATAAAAAACTGAGTAATTTGTGAAATATTCTTTAAAAAAAAAATAGAAACATATAATAGAGATAATCAACATTATTTATTACAAAAAAAACCATCAAGTTTCAACAAAATTTATATGAAATAAAAATTATCAGTTTAACTGTTTCGTTTTTCTATACTATAAAGTGACGAACATTTCGAACGAAGCTTCAGTCGGCTCATGTGAAAGGAAGTCCCTGTGTCGCTCCGCAGCAAAATCCCGCGGACAAATACATCGCTGTGCATATAGAAAACTCAGTTAGATCCACTAGTTTTGATACTTGTGCGGAAAAGAAAGTACCTTTTTATTTTTCTTCGTTAATATTCCAGTGTGTGTTTTGTCTTCCTTAGTACTTTAGTCATACATGAAGTCCAGCGTCCTGATGATGGAGACGGAAGGTTGCCATAGGAACTCTGTAACTAAACCATGTAACCTGGTCGAGTTTGGGCTTGTTTGGTTTGTTTTCTTTAGTGCTCTGGTCCTACATGAAGTTCAGAGTCCTGATGATGGAGACGGAAGGTTGCCATAGGAACTCTGTAACTAAAGCATGTAACTAGGTTGAGTTTGGGCTTGTTTGGTTTGTGTTTTTTAGTACTCTGGTCCTACATGAAGTTCAGAGTCCTGATGATGGAGACGGAAGGTTGCCATAGGAACTCTGTAACTAAACCATGTAACCTGGTCGAGTTTGGGCTTGTTTGGTTTGTGTTCTTTAGTATTCTGGTCCTACATGAAGTTCAGAGTCCTGATGATGGAGACGGAAGGTTGCCATAGGAACTCTGTAACTAAACCATGTAACCTGGTCGAGTTTGGGCTTGTTTGGTTTGTGTTCTTTAGTACTCTGGTCCTACATGAAGTTCAGAGTCCTGATGATGGAGACGGAAGGTTGCCATAGGACCTCTGTAACTAAACCATGTAACCTGGTCGAGTTTGGGCTTGTTTGGTTTGTGTTCTTTAGTATTCTGGAGAGTCACGATCAATTAAATAAAGGTTATCATATATTTTGTTGTTGTAAAACCTTAGTTTTTCTAAAATATACTTAACAACAGACCCCAATAAGGCTTTTAATAACTTTATAGAAACTTTTTAAGCTATTCTATGACTTGTGCTTCGCAGAAAAACAAATTACAATGAAAGTCACAAGTAAACCAAAATGGATTTCAAACGGTCTACTAAAAATGCAGTCGAACAAAAAGAAGTCTTTATGGAAGTTTAGGTTAAATCCCACTAAAGCTAATAAAGCGCATTATCAGAAAAAATGTAGTAAATTGTTGTTGTTAAAGAAAGTTATAAAATTGACGAAATTAAGGCAAAATAATTACAAAATAATGAACTCAAGTAACAAGTCTAGAACAACATGGCAAATAATAAATAGCTCTTAAAACAAATATTCCAAAGGAACCTATTATTTGTATCAAAATTAACGATGACTGCATTAAGTCTCCTATGTATATAGCGAATGCATTAAATAATTACTTTACAGATAAAATTAAGCCAACAGAAAAAAATAATGTCAATGTTAAGTTGAATATAACATAGAGATTGCATTCCATGTTCATGGCACCGAGTACACTACAAGATATTTATACAATTATTAGTAATCTTAAAAACACTGATAGTGTAGGTTATGATGTATACATATACGTACACATCACCATACACCATACACTCATCATTCCTCTTAAATTGTCGCATTCATTATATTACTAGGAAATAGAATAAATCAATATTACGTGTATCTATACTGAAATCAGTTATTATAGAATTAAAAAAATACTAATGTAAAAATAAATATCTTACAAAAAATATTATAAAAAGTATCAAAATGTGTAAGTTCTAAAGATTCCCGCTTAGCGTGCGTCGCTGTGACTGTGTGCCCTGCGCATGTAGTAGTACAATCAAATACCTAAAATTGAATCGCGTCATTTTGTAAATGCGTCCTTAAAAGGCAAAAAAAAAACGGAACCTTTATAAGATTACTTTGTTGTCGGTCTATCGGTCTTTTTGTCAATCTTTTTTCTCAGGTACGCTTAAAGTTCTGAATACTCATGGTCTCTTTTCAGAAAAAAATAATCAAAATTATACGTCAACGCGATCAGTGAGTTATTACCGTAAATGTTGCGATATTTTGCATATTTCGCGATTTCAGACAGCAATCAAAACCTATGGAGTACTTCCCGTTGATCTAAAATTATGAAATTTGGCAAAAAGCAAGGTCTAACAGTACTTACAGGAATAAATCTGAAAACTGTAAATCTGTTGTTGGAAGTCGAAAAAAAAGTGTTACAAACTTATTTTTGCGCTCTATTCAGTATGAATTCTAGAGATCGAACTGCAAAAAGTTAGTTTGTTTTTGAAACTAGTTGGTCTTTTAGTTATCTAGAGCTATAATGTGAGATGCTTTGTGTGTACGGAACCCTCGGTGCGTGAGCTTGACTCGCACTTGGCCAGTTTTTTTAAATGCTTGCGTGTACGGAACCCTTGGTGCTCGAGCTTGACTCGCACTTGGCCGGTTTTTTGTGTTGTTGCCTTATTTTCTTGTCTTTGTGCCTATTAAAAGTATTGCTGTTTTTCAATCAGAAAGAGAATTTTTTCTTTGTAATGAAATGGTACACTTCATTTCAGTTGGAAGAGCAAGGTCGTATAAAGATCTGGTCGCGGGTTCAAGTCCTGCTCGCATGGAATTTTTTTGCACCATTTCTAATTTCTATATGAGAGTACTTTAGTACTAATATTGCATCTGAGATGCTCAAAAAATCCAAAAATAAATGGTACACGATGAAGGTTTTCTAAATAATAGTACATTGTTAACGAGTGGGTGAAAGTAACTTTTTTAAGACCCGCGACGGCGCGAGGGCGCCAATAGTTCGAGGGACTTAAAAAAAGTCTTTCACCCGAGGTAAACACTGTGCTTTTCATTACGAATACAAGGAAAGTAAAAATAAAAACTTGAATTAGCTAAAGAAATGATGAGTGAATTATACGGAAGCATAAAAAAAACTCCAAACTTGAAAAAAAAAATGATCCGATTACGGCTTTAGCTTCCAGCATTTTTTTTTCTGTGGCCGACCAACTATTTAGCTATTAGATTCATTTTTATCATTTGTTCAATGATGGATCATTTGGTACTATCATTGAAAAAATGATAAAAAAAACCTATATTATAAAAAATTATATTCTTTAACTTCATGTTATTTCAATTTTACATAATATATTGAATGGCTGTATGGGAAGTTG
>JAEMBS010000092.1:0-68958 GCA_018467065.1 Ephestia elutella | reverse complement strand
TTCACATCTATAATCATAACTCATAATAAGGTGTTAAGAAAGAAATAAATTGTAATAAGCAATACCCAAATATATACTTGCGAATAGATATTATATTTTTAGAGACAAAATGGCTAATTTAACTTGGCATCACATATAATTCTGGGGTGGTACCTGTGTATAACACGAGCAAACCTCTAGCAAACGTAATGACGTGTGGCAGACCAGAGGTGGGTAATATTACCAAATGGGATTAATGTTGGGTTGAGCCATCAGCCAACATTTGACAAACAACGCCTGCGGACACGGCGTGGAATGATGTGGGCGAACGCCTAATTTTCTTCGATGTTATTTCACATGAAAAACCTCTTTGATATTAAGGGTTACTTTAACGGGTAAAGGATGTGTTCCTACTTTGTATAGGTTTTTTGGCATTATATTTTTAATTGATGTATAATATAGTTTGAGCAGACTAAATTAATTGTGTAAACTTTGTTGCAACGTTATTAAATAAACTTTTTGACCCATTCTACCACGCTTTATTCATTCGTTATTTATTCGTTACTAGATTTTTCCCGCGGCTTTGTGCGCGTGAATTTCCCACAGGAATAGTGCTGTGGCGACGTTTCGTAGCACGGAACGCACCACGTAGACGGATGATGACAGATGTCAAGTAGACAGAAGCTAGCTAGGAGATAAGTCGAGCGGTGCTCTCTAGATGATTTTGTAACTTTGTATCTCACGCATTTAGTAGTTGTAAAACCTGTGTACCAATAAACATTCATAGTACAACGGAGTATTATTATTAATAGTGCATCGGATACCTACCATCAGATCCCGGACGTATCCTCCACTATATTGGTGACCTATACGAACTAAGAAGAACACGTTTTTCGCCCGTTGTTTTCCGCTATTTTTGGACAAGAAGATACATTGTTCCCGCTCACGTAAGCTTCTGTACCTTATAAATCATATCACGGCGAGTTTTCAAGGACATTTTAACAGCAATACTACTGAATTTCAAGCATTCTCTTGTTGGACTCGCCCAAAAATAAATCGACTCGCCATTATGCAACACGGCACATCGATCTGATTGGCGGATCGCATAACGCAATTTTGACAAGCAGCACAATTCGACGTACATGGCTGGCTCAACATAATCGATTTCGATGTACATTGCCGACTCGACATAATCGATTTCGACGTACACTGCGGACTCGACATAATCGATTTAGACGTACATTGCCGATTGCCAAATTGATTTCGACATATATTGCAGAGTCAATTTAAATGACTTCGTCTCACATCATTGGCCAACCAGCTGAATCGATATTAACACCCGAATTCGTACTACCTATACGAAATAATAAGTTGAGGTTGAGTCAACCACTTCAACTTTTAACAACAAAGCCTGAGTTTTGTTTTTTCTTCCTCGGCAAGTGCTCCTGCATGATTCCAGGACTTTGAACGTTTGTGCTTGTGTACAATATATGTTTAATATTTTATGACCAATTGTGTCTATTCGCTGTGTATCTCCATTTAGTTAATAAGTTTTTGTTTTAAACGCATGAGTGTACATACGCAGGCCTTATCAACATTGTGTGTGCAGAGCAACTACGCTCTGCTGCCAGAAAATGTGGCAGAGAGAATCCGGACAAACGAAGCGGCGGGAAGAATTCTGTACCGGAACTTTACCGGGACAAAATCTACCGGTAAAATTAAGTACCGGGAAAAAATCTCCACGCGACACCACGCTTGTCCGACTAGAATCTAACTTAAGCTATACGCAGTCTGCTACCACCGTAGCTTATGAAGGGAGCTACAGGGCCCTATATGATAACCTAACCTATAAATTAACTACAATTGAACACTTACCAAATTAAATCTTCTTCTCTTCGGATCCAAACTTGAGTGTCTTCGGGAAGGGGGAATTCCTAATCACCCTACCTAACCCTTGAGATCTCAATTCCCCATAACAACTAAATAGATTTCTTCCCGTAGTTTCCCTCGGGAACAGCCAGATGTGAACAGCCAGCCACGTTTCACCTCTCACAAGAAAAAGTCACAATAACAGAGTTTTTCACAAACACAAATTCAATAGTTATTTAACAAACAGGAAAGTCACAATTATCACTCAAACTAAACAATCAAACACGACGCGTGACCGCTCCGCGTATTAAAACTCGAAACCGATATCGCCCTGGACAATGCAATAGCGGACCACACGATACATTCCACGCTAGCAGTGGTGCCAAAAACCCCGAACGCCCTCTCTGGCGGCAGCCAATGCGAAACGCCTTGCTGCGTTTAGTTTTACCCAATATATTACAAACATCCCCCCGTCCCGGTCTGAGAAGCAGACCGCTAGCTTACTCTACGGGAAGGCGGGCGAGAGAGGTCACACCTCTCCTTAACATCGAACCGTCGACCAACACCTCAGCCACACGCGGAGTGCCATCTCCGCCAAGAATCAAACGTAATATGCGAGCTCGTCGCCAAAGCAATGAGGGCAAACCGTTGCCTTCTTTTTAACAATACTAAATCACCCTCCCTGGAGAGGCTCAGTCCTGTCTGTCCACTTCCACTCTTTTGCTGCAGCAAATGAGTACACCAAATATTCAAGCGACCAGCGACGCCAAAGTCCTGGCTCATTTGCTGCAACATTTGAAAACGCGACAACCGATATACGCGTTCATCCTTCCACGGGTATCTTCAGGCCAGGGCATTCAACGGCCCTCCCACCAAAAAATGACCAGGGGTGAGAGCTTCCAAGTCATTTGGATCTGGAGAATAGCGGACAGAGAGTGACGAGAAGTTGAGGACCGCCTCAACTTTACAAACACTGCAGTGGCCAGCCTCTTGCCAAAAGTTAGAGCCGTTTCTCCGATAATGCCGGCGGAGGGTGGGTCTTTGCGGATTTCCAGCAGCCGCTTCAAAAATCCCCTCCCCGTAATGGGGGCAACTCTGGGGGACTAAACTTCCAGGTTTATTCCCCTTTGGGCAGCATAATTTGACTTAAACTAGTACTGTTAATTTTTATCAATAAACACGGAAACATCCTTAAGATAATTTACAGTTCCCTTATAGTTTGTGCCATTATCAGACCTAATAAGGGAAGGTAGACCTCGACGCGAAACAAAACGATCCAACGCGGCGACGAAGGCCTCCGTAGTCAGAGCCGATACCACCTCCATATGGACAGCCTTGGTGGCCAAACAAACAAATACACACAAATAGCCCTTCACAATACTGGCATTACGAAAGGGAGAAGCCTTGATCGAAAAGGGACCGGCAAAATCGGTTCCAACGCCGTCAAACGGTCTCGAAGACGTCGGATTCGATCAGCGGGCAAATCACCCATCTGTGGTTGCATCGTGCTGGATGCCTTCAACCTATAACATGCAATACATCGAAACAGGACACTACGGATTGCTCTTCGGGCGAGACAAAATCCAAAACTCGCGTTTGCAAATAGCCAACAAAGCGATTGCACCCAGCATGGGCGTTTACGAATGTGTCGATCAGACACCAAAAGCTGCACCAAGGGTCCGCGCCTTGGGCAACAACAGAGGATGGCGAGTCTCATATGGAAGATCCGCCTTCCGGAGCCTGCCTTCCAACCCGAAGAAGCTCCATCCGAGGTCGATGTACGGGTTCAAACGAGCGACCGCGGCCACTTCAACTTAGCGCGCGCGTGCGTCGCGCAAGATACGAAGCTCTGGCAATCTCAAACCGTCCGGTCTGCACGACACGGACCCAATGCAACAATGCGCTCCGGCGCTCTTCTGCACATGCAATCGGCTCCAACCGCTTTGCCTGTGGGTTTCTACAATTATGTATGAAACGCTTAATCCAACTGGTAACACCCAGAAGCTTATCCAAGCTGCTATACCGAGCGACAAGTAGCCAATCCGGCTCCGGACGTCGTCTCGTGGGCGACTACAGCATGTACACGGAGCCCAGTCAAACTCAAAGAAGTAACATCTGTCTGACAGACAGGCCAAGATGTTTCTGATCCCATCAGCCACTCTGGACCCCACCAGAGGCGGGTTAGTGACACCAATTCTGGGTGCCGTACCACCAACCTCCGGGAAGCACAGTCCGCTGGGTTAAGCTCTCCCCGGCACATGTCTCCATGTTATATCAATTCCGATATTCTGGATTTGAGGAAACCACGATTTCCCACAAAAAAACCTCCAAAGGTAGTAATGTGGGGCGCGCGCGCAACCATGCAAGCGCGACCTGGCTATCCGACCAGGCGAAGAAGTCTCGTATCTCTGACCACCGTGGCCGCCAGCTCACTGGCAACGTGATGCAACAATTTAGAGAGAAGGTGAGCTCCACTCAACTCAAGCTTGGGGATAGTCAGGCCTAGTCCTGATGGGGGGCGACCTTGCAACACTCTTCCCTAACAAAAGCCAGAGACATTGACCTCGGCCATCGGCGTCAACTGTCCGCATATAGACTGACGTGCGGCGCTAGCCTCAGCTCCGACGCAATCACAAAAGCCATGCAGGCTGGCTCGATATTTCCCGGGGGGCAATATTCGACGAGGCAAGGCAATCCGATTGACTTCCTTAATCGATGAAAACAACTCGAGCCAATCATCCAATGGAGGACCCAACAGCGGCTCGTCCCACGAGACGCCCAAAGTCCAAAGTCTCTGAAGAAGACACTTTGCAGAGAATATCACTGGACTGATCCAACCGCTTGGATCAAACATACGGGCTATTACGGACAACACCGTTCTCTTAGTCCAGACTTTTGGTATTTCCAAGTCCACTTGGAATGTAAAAATATCGGTTAGCGGCTGGTACTGCATGCCCAGCACCGCTATCCTGTTGGGATCATCCACATCCTCAAACAGGTGGAGCCGGTTCTGTTGGTGGATCCTCCGGGATCCCTTCTAGAACTCTAGGCTCATTGGACAACCACTTACGTAGCTCGTAGCCACCTGTCTTCAATATTTCAATCAATTCATCCCGCAGTAGGAGGGCCTCCTCAATACTTTGGGCTCCGGTGCACACGTCATCTACATACAAGTCACGTGACAGCACGGAAGCCCCACGGGGAAAGCGGATCCGTTCCCGCTCTGCCAATTCAAGCAATGATCTGATGGCGATATAGGGACTAGATTTCAAACCATACGTGTTTGTGTTGAGTTCATACACCGTCACAGGATCCTCAGGGCGCTCACGCCAGAGTATCAACTGGAATCGCCTGTCCTCAGGATGTATGACTGTCTGGCGGAACATCATCCGGATGTCCGCACCAAAAACCACTTGATGTCTTCTAAAGTTCAAGATGATGTCAATTATGTCCCTATGCAATTTGGGACCCGAATGCAAACACAGATTCAACGAAACCCCGTTCGAAGTGGGTGCGGACCCATCAAAGACAGTCCGCAACTTGCCCGTTGAGGCCGTCACCACCGCGTGGTGGGGCAAAAAATAATGCTCAGTTGAGCTCCAATCAACTCGAGCCGGAGACATGTGACCCAAATCCTCGTACTCGCGCATAAATTCAATATATTTATCGCGAAGTACGCGTCGGTGCACGCTGCATGCGTCGCTCCATGGACAGCAGTCGTTTTCTCCCGCAAGCGCCCTACTTTGCCCTAGGCTAGGACGAGAGGCAACAAAGGGTAACCTAGTTACAAACCGACCGGGAGGCGGCAACCTCTCCGTGGTCGATCGAAAAAGGAGCTTCGCACTCAAGCGTGAATTCCTGGATCACATCCTGGAACTCATAGGTGGCTCCTCCACCTCCCAAAACCTTTGCATGGTCTTGGCCAAGGACGCAGATGCGACAACCGGTGGCTCCTCCACGGTGCCATTATCAAAACCACAAGTGGGCCCATCAGGGCAAAACCAAAAATCGTAGACACTGCCATCAGTGAAGACGAACCCAGAGCCTTCTGTGTACCCAACAAAATCCAACCCAATACGTCCGGAGCCCAGGAGCAAGTCCACTGGGCCGGGATGAAAAGACAAAGCGGGTCGGCCAAATCCAGACCCGAAACCAAAGACAACACACCCGCAACGGTAAAGGTCTGTCGAGGGGTGCCAACCCGCAATGGTGATCCATTACCATAGCCAAAAAGTCGTGATCCTCATTGTGGAGGACTTCAGCGAAGAAAAGGTGACAAGTGTCTGGCCCGTCAGACACTTCACTTGTATGCCACCAACTCCAAGAAGTGGCACAGGCGAGTCTTCCACGACTAAACCTCAACTGGCGTGCCACTCGAGTGGTAACCAAACTGCTTTGAGCCCCTGAGTCCAACAGAGTTCTCAAATTAATGGCTTTCCCCCCATACGCGGACCACCGCGGTAGGGAGCAGAACCGTCCGCGGCTCTGTCCCAGCAAGGGAGCAAGCTAGTTACGGGCTCCCCACTCTCTCCAAACCAGGGGCGCGCCACTGACCCGGATAATATGGCGGGCGAGCGCACATCCCCATCTGAGGGGGGGCATAACCCGCGGCCCGGCCATACATATGGTACGGCGGGTGGTACTCCAGCCGTGGGGACTCGTGCAGCGGCGGAGAAAACCGCTGCGGCTGCATGTGTTGGGTATTGGTAACCCGCGTGGAGGGGGGTGTCCCCACTCTCACGTCCGATCTAGGGCCCCCGCCCATAAATTCCCTATTCGAGGCCTGGCCAGCTACATACTGGCCATGACCTTGGGGCGCGTGGTCCCGGTCCGCCAAGACCTCGCGCAGGTACGCGACCCCCTCCCGAGGGGGGGTGCGACGAGCGAAGCCGCGTCCTCCGTCCGGTGGTGGAGGGCTTCGCGCAGGAGCGCCCCCGCCCATAGGGGACCCCTGCCTCAACATCCGGGTGCCATCCCCGTTGCGGTTCATGCAAAGCATCGCGTGGTGCCGCCCACGGCATGCACTGCATGGTATGGCCCTGGGACAGTCACGTGCATAGTGACCGCCCAAACAATAAAAGCAAAGTTCATGCCGCTTTGCCATGCGGCGCCGATCTTGTACTGGCAGTCCCTGCCAGTCCCTGCATTGCAGCAGGCTGTGGCCCATCCGACCACATTGCAGGCAGTCCGCGTCCCTCGCGACTGCTGCCGTGTGTGCAACCCGCGCACCAGCTCCACGCGGTGGCGGTTGTCTTCCCTGTTGGAGACTTCCCTCGCCATGAGGGTTCCAAGCGGCCCGCGTTCAGGCGCTCTGGATGGCGCTGAGTCCGTCATGGTGTTCTCAGCGGCCCGTGCGCGCCTCAAACTCCAAAAGCTTCACCAAGTCAGTGAATGTTGGTGAGGGTGGTGCTGTCCCGCTCCGCATTCTCGCGCTCAAACCGCGAGCGGATGTCATTGGGCAATTTGCCCAATACAATGTGCACCAGCAAAAAGGACCATTGGTCCACCGGCAGCCCCAGTGTGCGGAGCGCGTTACAGGCCACTGTAACGGGCGTGAGCAACTGCAGGCGCAACTGTGCCCTGTTGGCCACCTTGGGCAGGGCCATCAACTGTGCGGCGTGCGCATCCGCTAACAAACGTAAAGTTTGGTAGCGGGAGTTCAATAACTCCCAAGCCGTATCGTACTGGTCGTCCTCCACCCGGAGGTGCTGGATGAGCGACCGCGCTTCATCCTCAAGAGTGGAGAGGAGGTAGGCCATCTGCGGGGCCTTCGACAAATCCTGTCGTGCTACGACCAGGGACTCAAACATATTTTTATATGCTACCCACTCCTCCATCCTACCCCCAAAGTGGGACAGCTGAAGGGTGGGGAGCCGACCAGTAACCGCTGGTCCTTCCTGTCTAACAGGTGTGCGAGGGGCTGGTCCGCCAGCCTGTCTCGCCCTTATTGCGGCCGCCGCCTCCACGATGTCATCGTGCAGACTCAGAGATCTGAGGTCCAGGTCCGGCCACGTGACCTGCGTAGACCTCCGGGGTAAGGTCGGCTTCGGTAAGCTTTGCCGCCATGGCCTGCTTCCGCGTTGTTCAATCGTGAGCGGAGCTGATCCACTCTTTCCAGTATCAGCGGCCTCCCTGTCCTTCCGGGACAGGGAGTCCACCGGCCGTCACAAACCATCTCAATTCGTTGGCGAGTGTCGCCCTAGCATTGGAGGCCTTCGCCATCGCGTCAAGTCACAAACAAAAAATAACAAAAGGTAAATAAAAAACAACAAAATCAAACAACTACACGAAGAACCGCGGTAGGTATGAGAATGGCACAAACCCGGAACGCACGGTACAAACCGCAAACAAATACAAAAAGGTTACAAATATTCTTATACAAACAAACTAAGAAAAATCTAATAATTTTTACAAACAATTAATTATTTTTTACAAACGAACAAATAGAGGGTAGATAAACTACGCTCTGCTACCAGAAAATGTGCAGAGCAACTACGGTCTGCTGCCAGAAAATGTGCGCAGAGAGAATCCGGACAAACGAAGCGGCGGGAAGAATTCTGTACCGGAACTTCACCGGGAAAAAACCACCGGTAAAAATAAGTACCGGGAAAAAATCTCCACTCGGCACCACGTTTGCCCGACTAAAACCTAACTAACTTAACGCAGTCTGCTACCACCGTAGCTTATGAAGGGAGCTACAGGGCCCTATATAATAACCTAACCTATAAATTAATTACAATGGAAAACCACTTACCAAGCTAAATCTTCTTTCTCTTCGGATCCAAACTTGAGTGTCTTCGGGAAGGGGGAATTCCTAATCACCCTACCTAACCCATGAGATCTCAATTCCCCAGAACACATAAATAGATTTCTTCCCGAAATCGGCTCGGCAACAGATAGATGTGAGCGAGCAGCCACGCGTCACATCCCACAGGAGAAAGTCACAATGACGGGCACACAAACACAAAGTTCAATAGTTATTTAACAAACAGGAAATTCACAAATACAACCCAAGCTAATTAGCAATCAAAGAACGCGGGACCTCTCGCGTATTAAAAATCAAACCGATATCGCATGGGACAATGGCGACCGTCCGCGAGCCATCTTGCACGCGAGCAATGTGAGAACTCTAAAACGCCTGGCGGCGATAACAGGAAACGCCTGCGTGCTTAGTTTTACCCAATATATTACAAACACCCTATCGTTGACAAGGTGTAATTTTTCAACATATTTTTGAATACAAGTTTTATAACAAAACTGTTTTTATTTCTTTTGTTTTCGACTTTATTACCTAGTTATTTCAAATTGAAAAAGTTCATACTCAACGGAATACGCCGAACAGTTACCGAACACTTCCGATTAGCCGGATTAGATTGTTTCGTGAACTGACAAGAACGTGATCAGATTTTTTTGGGGCATCGGATTTTTTGGTACTTTTAATTAGATATAACTTGATAATTAGGTCGAAATTTAAAAAAATAAAAACAGTTTGTTTACTACACTTTTTATAATTCCTTTCCATAAATCAAATAATAAAAAAAAACCTTGTCAAATACCCCTATTACGCGGAGCGAACTGTAGAATAAAATCGTGCCTTCTCTACACCTAAAAGGGCGGATGATTTTTTTCTCGATTATACCTTGTAGATCTGTAGGTATGTATTTGAGTGTGTACCCTACTTAGGATTATGTAATAAAACGTCACTATTCGGAAGTTCACTGTGTACTCTTTATTCACACACACAAGTTCACATAACAAGATACATGCGCGACGGGTGCGCGTGAAGGACTGGGGGAGCGCTCGGTGGTTTCGACTACATGACATTATAAACTAGTGGTTCTGTCAGAACAGTAGACCTCGCGAGCTCCCTTCCACGAAATAACCGGATATTTTACCGTGTCCCTGGCTTAGCAGAGTTTTGAAAACCAACCTACCAATGCTGGAAAGAAAGTAAAATGTCTTATATTTTACCCATAAGCCCAAACATGTTCTTGTGGTTGGTCAATAGAATTTGTCTACAAAAAAATTTACTGAAACCTGCCTTTTTTGCCACAAAATAATTGACCGAGCGAGCGAAGCGTCTCGGTTTCCACTAAGCCGAAAATTCTTTTGTCTGTCCTGATGTTATCGCCTACAGGTAGCATTTCTGAACCGGGATTCTCATGAAATTTTGCCTGAGCAGGTTCGGTAATTTTATAGAATTTTTTTAGTCGAGCCAGTTTTTTGAAATTTTAAAAAATGGCGGAAATATTTTAAAAAAAATCTCATATCTCAGCTATTTAAAAAAAAATCAAAAATGTCATTAAATTTTTTTGTTATTCTTATTAAGATGCAATTTTTTTGTCTGAACAACATATTGAAATTCAATAAAATCTCGCTATAAATCCATATATATTAAATCCCTCATACTTAATAGTTTACAAAAAAAACAATAGATGGCGCAGCAAAGCTTTTAATACTTGTTATTTTATTACATTACAAGAGTGACTCTGGATTTATTTATTAAAATTAGATGGTTCTTATCAATCTTATGGCTTTTTTGTGCTTGTTTGGCTTTGAATTGTGTGTACGCATTTATTTGGTTGATGGTATTGTATTGTGGATTGCTTCTGCTTGGTGGAATTATCATTGAACACTTGAAATAAATCTGATACCAAAAAACTTCATTGTATGATTAGAATCCTTTTATAAAAAAGTATTATATAGGTAGTAATATATACCTATATATATACCTACCAAATCTGAAAAGAAATTCGATTTTAAATTGAACTTTCACCGTGAATTTGTTGCGAAAAGAAGGCATGTAAATTCATTCGAAAATATCCCGAATTTTACACAAGAATCGAAGACTTACCGCGACGATATCCCTACAAGAAGGAAAAATATGCTAGTGGTGCTCCTTCTCAATTTAGGTCTTTTTTAGGTCCGGCCCATTATGTATGACTATAAAAATCCACAACACTACCTGAACACCTACGGAATGAAAAAAAAGATACCATATTTCTAAGATAATTGAAACTTCTACTTACAGAAAAAAGCTATTATTCATTGGACGAGTTTTTTAACGATAAAAGCATTGACATTCCCAAATAAATTGTACTCAGGACATTCGTTATACTATTTTTATCTTGTACTATAAATTCTTTGACTATTACAATTATCGTATCAAATTTCTATTAAATTATCTAATTGACTTCATTATAAATTGTAATACTTAATCTAAATTTACACCTAATCACAAATTTTCTTATTATAAATCCGCCTGCCGTTCCATCTTTCTTACATTTGCTAATACTCCGACAGGGTTATCATATTGTACCTACTCCAACCAGTTACTGTACTAGAAGTTATAACTGAATGTATGATATGAAACGCAATAAATGAATTGAATTGAATTGAATTGAATTGGAAAATTACATTATATCATAAATACCATGCATTCCTGACGACTGACGACTTCCGTGGCCTAACGATCATCACGTCGGACGGCCACATCAAAAGGTCCCGGGTTCGATCCCCGGTCGGATCAAGATGGAAATTCAATTTTTCAGATTGACCTGGGTGTATTTGTTATAAATAAATATAGAATCGTTGATTTGAGCATCCCGTAACGCAAAGTCTCGAACTTCTACGTTGGGGCTGTTAACTCAATCTGTCTGATTTTGGACCGTCTGATATAAAATGTGATTATTTTTAAACGGGCCACGTTAGCAGGATAAATGGGCACTACGCATCACACCCTGGGTTCCTGAAGGTGGTATCGTCGTAGAGAGTGAAGGCCAAGAAAAAAATGGCGCGACGACCTTGACGCTTTCCAGCCAGATTGATTCGAGTATTACAGGGATAGGTGGAAGCAAGTGGAGGAGACCTTTTGTCCACCGGGTGAGACAACATAGGTTAATTAAAAAATATATATTATTTCGAGGCAAAAAATGGGGAGGTTTCAGTAAATTTTTTTGTGGTTTTGATTTTGACCAACCATTAAAGAACAATGTGGAGTAAAAGATTAGACTTTTTACTTTCTTTCCAGCATTGGTAGGTTGGTTTCGAAACTCTTAAAAGCATTTGCTAGCCAGTGGGACACGGTAAAAATATCAGCTATTTCATGGTGGTAAGGAGCTCGCGAGGTCTACTGTTCTCACAGAACCACTAGTAAAAATAATAATATAATAATAATAATAAATAAGTATACGGACAAATCACACAGATTGAATTAGCCCCAACGTAAGTTCAAGACTTTACGGGATGCTAATATAACAATACTATATTTTATAACAAATCTATACATATAATAAAACAGTAAAAATATTTTGTCTGTACATTTAGTATTTTTGACTAAAATGGATAGAGGGACACTCAAAAAGAACAATAGAAAGCAAAAAAATTTTTTTGGAATTTCTTGTCTGTCTGTCTGTCTGTCTGTCTGTCTGTCTGTCTGTCTGTCTGTATGTATATGTACGCGTTTCACGCAAAAACTACTAGACGGATTTTTAATACGAAACTTTTTAAAGTTGTATAGCTATTAAGCCTGGGCAACATATAGGCTATAATTCATTTTGAAAACTGGAACACACTGATGAAGATACTATTACAGAAAGAAGCTAAACTTATAAGAAATATGGAAATGGTGCCTTAACAAAAGTCGTTCAATCTGATGAGCATTTTCTGCTGACATATAAAAATTGGAAGATCTGGAACATCTGATGAAAAGCTCCAAGAATGACCAGCTACACTATAACATATATGGAAATGGCGCCTACCAGCAAAAATCGTTCAACCTTGATGAGCATTTCTGCTGACGTATAAAAAATTGGAAGATCTGGAACATCTGATGAATAACTTCAAGAGACCATGCTACACTATATCATCAATATACGGAAATGGCGCCTTAGCAAAACTTGGTTAATCTGATGAGCATTTTCTGTAGCGGGCGTATAAAAATCGAAAAAATCCGAAACAGTTTGGAACACCAAAAAGATTTTTCCACTAAGCAGAAACTCACGCGGGGCGACAGCTGAAGTACATATATAAATAAATATCCAGAACCCACGTCAATCTGAAAAAGATTATTTTCCATCTTGACCCGACAAGTTGACGGGGGATCGAACCCGGACCTCTGGTGTGGCCGTCCGGCGTGATGACCCGTTCAGGCCACAGAGGTCGACGGTCGTCAGTCGTCAAGAAATGCATGGTACCTATTGGCTGTGTTATTTGCGCAACAAAATTAAAAGTTAAAAAAAAAGTTCAATTTGAAATCGAATCTTTCTTATTAGTAGGTATGTAGGTATTATATATATTACATTTTTTTATAATAGGATTCTAATCATACAATGAAGTTTTTTTGATATCAGATTTATTTCAAGTGTTCAAGTTAGATTCCACCAAGCAATGCAATCCACAATACAATACCATTAACCAAATAAATACACATAATAATCAAAAGCCAAGCCAAGACGAAAAAAAGCCATATGATATTTAAGAACCAATTATAAATTCTCACTACAATAGATTCACAAAAAAATCAATAGATGGCGCACCAAAGCTTTTTTAATACTCGCAAAAATTAACAATAGCGAAAATTTGCGAAAATTCGCAAATTCGCATAAGTCGATTGTTAATTTTTCATACGTGCTTTAACAAAAGTGATTCTTGATTTATTGATTAAATAAAATGAAACCCATTTTATTTAATCAAATAAATCAAGTCACTTCTGCGCTGAATTCAGTATGAGTCTTGAGGATCGGAACTGCAAAGTTAAGTTTGTTTTTTGAAATTAGTAGGTCTTTTAGTGATAGCTTATAATGTATGAGATGCTTTGCGTGTACGGAAGTTTGACTCGTACTTGGCCGGTTTTTGTATGATATTTACGTCATTAATAAATACATACCCAAAACGCGCCCGGCCCGCTCAGAGATTACTGCGCCTTTGCGCCTTTGTTAGCTAGCGCTTCAAAGTATAGGTGATTTTAGGGGCGGATTGCCGTTTTTTAAATAACTCGTAGTATTTCGTAAACTATTGATCCAAATTACATGCAGGTAAAAAGCAAATATTAAGTATATTAAGTACTTGTGACTTTTTGTGTTTAATTTGATAAGGATTAATAAATTGTGGATTTAATATCACCAGTTAAAAAACATCTAACGATTTTAATTATTTTTAAACATATAAAAGTATGTTATTTTTGGATTTTTGAGCATCTCAGATGCAATATTAATAAGATTCTTATTTCTATATGAGAGTACTTTAACATAAAAGCTAGTTATTGTGGCTGAAGTATAAAAAAGCTAGATATATGCTATCGCGGACTTTTTTGTAGATCTGATAAAGATACACAATTCCTCCAATTCATTGTTTTGTTACATCTCTATGGGATTGGACAGCGTTTTCGATGAAAAAGCTGCCAGGCGGCAAATTTTTTTCCGACATGCATGGCCAACACAAAAACCTACACAAATTATACACTAGAAACCTTTCCTCCAAGAATCACTCTATCTATTAGTGAAAACCGCATGAAAATCCGGTTCCAGTAGTTTTTGAGTTTATCATGAACAGACAGACAGACAGACAGACAGACAGACGCCGCGGGGGACTTTGTTTTATAATAGGTATATATATATATATATAATAGGTATGTTATGATAGATATTGATATAGCAATAGAGTCGCCACAGTACCCCCCTTCATCAAAAAAAAAATTAAAATAAAATGCAAAAAAAATTTTCATGACTGAATTATGAAATGATATCTAGAATATTTAAATTATGAAAACCTAAATTATTACAAACATATTTTAGAAATCTCAAACATTTTTAGAAATTACAAACATTTTGTGAAATTACCAAATCACAAAATATACACTGTAACTTACATTCCTATTAATTTAGTGTACACTGTAAGTAACACAAAAGAAAACTTCACATGTTATAATTTTGCTGAGTTGCAGCTGCAGCTGCCAGTTGCTGCAGCTGCTGGCTAGCTGCCACAATGGTACAATATGCACCATGGGTACCGTTCTCGTATCCGCAACTTCCCTTTTTATATAGGATCGAAATTTCCTTACGCTACCGTTGTCTCAAAAAATACATTAATAAAATGGCTGTCAAAATCAACAGAGCTATCGTAATATATCCAAATTGATTCAATTTATTTTCCACATTTTGATTCTGTGCGATGGCAGCATTTATAACAACATACTTCAAAAAAGAGCGATTCGTTTTATTTACAGATTAAGAAAAAAGAGATTCACTCAGAGATTTCTTCAAAGATATAGATATTTTAACCTTTATTTTCATCCCAATATATTTTTGATAACATTATGCATGTTAGGAAAAATATTTCGTCTTTTATCAAAAAAGTTTATGATGTCACAGATATATCCACTGAGAAACAAACATAACTTGTACGTTCCAGGGCACAGACTGGCTAGGGTTAGGAAATCATTTGTGAGGAAACTAGTATACGCTATTATAATAAAATACCAAAATCTGTCCTTGATATGCCTGACAAGAAATTTAAACATTATATTAAGGAAACACTTTGTAAGAAGGCATATTATACGACGGATGATTATGTAAATGACAAAGTAATGAGTGGCCCGGAGCCTGGTACAGTGACTCTCCTAAGACTGTCATAATTACTCTCTAGGTACATTGTGTACTTTTACTTTTTCAATGACATTTTATTAATTTATAATTTTTATTAATTTATAAATTTGACATTTAATATATATACTCAATGTATATTCGTCCACATATACAGTTATTTAATTGTAAGACATATGTTGTAAAAGTGACGTCTTTAGAGAAAAATGCAGCAGTGCGGAGTTTGTTGCGCCGCCTCTTCTCCACTTGCGCTTTGGAGGCGGTGGTAAACTTAGCTTTAAGTAATTTTATAGACGTCAACTAACTAAAAAAAAACAAGAAAGTGACGATTTATAAGTGCTATTTTTAAGCCAATATAAATAAAAATATTTGACTTTGACTTTGAACACTATTGTCAGTATCTTGTTGCTTGCTCTGATTATAGCCCATTTTCTTGATAATAATTTTGAAAAACTTAAATAGATATTTCCTTAAAAATATTTTTGAAAAATTAAATAGATATGAAATCAAGTGCTTGAAGTACAGATAAAATACAAATGCAAATAAAATCGTTTGCGTACTTAAGTGGTAAAAAAATATTTTGCCTAAGTACAAACATTACAGAAGTCAATGACATATCTAGTCAGCAAATCTCACTGGTTGTTTCACAACCCTACCACTGCATGATAGTTATGTTCACAGGCAGTAGCGGGCTTAACTTATTCTTAGAAATTGGTTCAGTAATTTTCTGCGTATTGAAACTACTTTCCTCATTCAATATATATGCAAAGCTTTAATCGATCAATCGAAATACTTGCTGTTCTATTCGGATACTGAATTACATAAACCTTATCTGATCTACTTAACACTAAATATGGACCGTCATACGTAGGCGATAATGACTTACAAGGTATGCGTCATTACGTACAAATACAAGCTTACATTTTTTTAACTCTGGATGAACAAAAAATGACTTAACTCTTGAAATCGCTACCTCTTGTGGCGTATAACTGTGAATAATTCTTTGCAATTGTTCATCATAGTTATAATCATCACTTGCATGAATTTGTTGTCGCATAAAAATCGGCTGGCAAGCGCAATGTTTGTACCGTATGTGAGTAAGACTTTGGGCTCCCACCTGTGTCTTTTCTAATTGCACATCTAAGTCCTAATAATACTGTAGGTAACTCATTTGTCCATGATGAACTTACAGAGTTTAACCTAGCCGTTAATGCTACTTTAAAAGTCCTGTACCACCTTTCGACAATCCCATTGCTCTGTGGATAAAAAGCTGTGGTTCTAATTTTATCTATGCCTAATATTTCCATGAGTTGCGAAAATAAATGGCTCTCAAATTGGCGTCCATGATCACTGGTGAAAAGTTGTTCCCAACAGACATACAAAACGCACTATCCAACCTTCATAAAATGTTTTTGCTACAACTTCCGCGGTCATCTCTTTAAGAGGAAACGCCTCCAACCCCGCGCGTTCGTCTGTCTATCGCGGTTAAACAGTATCTGAACCCATCTACTGTAGTAGGTAAAGGACCCTACTAAATCTATGTGAACGATATAAAAACAATCACACTCAGGAAAAGTACCAAACTGCGAAATTGTATGTCTATTAACCATAGACATAGAAAAAAAATACATTCTTTAATAGACTGATAAGCTTGGTTGTCAAATGAAGCCGAAAAACGTTTTCCAAATTTAATGACAGTGTATGAAAAGTGATGTGACCTTACAACTAAGCATCGACATTTTGCATATCGATACTACATAAATAAAAACCTTTTTTTTATCGAGGTGAAAATGCCTTCGCATACCGCTTCACTTCTTAATAGTTGAGCAGTGAAGCGGCATGTGGGACTTGGACCCACTAAAAACACCCCGTTGCCTCTACATGCCAATACTGAAGAGGCATAGGTAGTGCCAGTAGTACCTTTGTTGCCGAATTTCTCAATTTTTAGTCAATGAGAAGTAGATACCCCATAGGTTTTGATTCCTGTCCTGAAAAACTAAATTATGGGATAAATCGCAACATTTACGGTAATATCTCCTAATCACGTTGACGTATAATTTTGATTATTTTTCTACACACAATGACGTTTGTAATAAAAATAAAGATTGGATTTAATCAAAATTAAATAATTATTTTTAAATCTATGCTTTACGTACATATGAATGCTATACATATAATAAAAACTGTAACCAGTCTGTGACTATTCATGAGAGATATGGAAAAAAATAGAAAACCATTCCTTTTTTTTCCATTCGTCTTGATGATATTAATACTCATTATTAACAATAATAATTAATGAGGGCGGACGAAGTCGTGGTACAGTAATAAGTCATGTCAGTCATCAGTAATGGCAATTTTTATAATATAGTCTCCAACGGACTGCTCTTTTAAAATTTGCAATGTTTTTCGAAGAGTAAAAGTCAAAGTCATCCAAGGCAAACCAAATAGTCGAAATGAAAGTCATCCAAGAGAAGCCAAATGAAGCGCAAGAGAACACTATCTGCCTTTTCTCGAAAGCGCTTTGTAATTTTTACTGAACCCTCTTATCTAGGGTTTGGAATAAACCAGATAAACAAAATTCTCAGCATATAATTGTAGTAAATCACCCCCACCCTTTAAATTAGAGGGCATGAAAGTTAGTTACAAACTTAGTTGGTATAGCGGATTTTCTTAATCGTATCTTGCCACCAAACAATGTAAAAGTCGTTGTTGTCGAAGTGTCGACTACATATACGAGATCCTTCATTTGGTTCGCATTATCCCAAGTTGCATTTTTTATTATTTCAAGCGTCAATGGCGTCGTTGCCAGTCAGTGGTGATTCTGAAATCGAAGAGAAGTATGTATTTAGCTAAGAAAGTATTGTTTGCAAAATGTACTTGAAAATTAATTGAACCTTTTCTAAGTTTCGAACTAAAATCCATTTGTTCTTACCAGTCCTATCATGTAAACTATCTTCACAGTACTTTTTGTTGAATTTTGTTGAAAATAAATCAAATATTAGTTCAGACCTAAAGCATTCTTAAGTAAAACTGTTGGCTAACCACGAAAGTAATTTCCTAAAAAGTCTATTTTTAATTTATATTGTTGTAAAATCCTTAAAAAGACATGGTAAGATTGCTTACATGATAGGACTGGTAAGAATAGATTGGGTTCAAGTTTTCAGTTATATATTGAACCGAAAATGTTGTTTTGAATTTTTATCTGAAATAATTATATCTCCGGTACTGATCCTACCCTAGCAATTGCCTCGAAAAATGCCAATATTTCGATACTCTAATATTCTTTCTTAAATACTTAGTTCTTTTTAATATGCGATGATACATTTTCTTACAAGAAAACAATACAATACACGAAAAATACATCATTGAGACGAACATATCGATGTATATCAACAGAACAAGCTCACTGAAAATTCAACCTTGTAAACAACATTTACCTGTGAAAAGAGTATTGATTAGCATTTCTATTGGAGCAGATGAATCTGAATTCAGAACACACCACTACACCATTGTGACTAGATGAAACTTTAAAAAGCTTATCTATAATAATAAGGGAATAAATTAACTTATAAGGTTTGTTTACAATGCAATATCAGTTCCAAATTAAACTTCAATTGTCAAAATCTACTGAAAATTGGATTCACCAGAAGATATTACCTGTCCTTCACCAACATAGGTAAAAACCATATCTGTCATCCCGCTTCCTCAGCTGTCAGTGCCTCTAAATAAAATAAAAAAAATTTTTGCTAGCTCTATGCTATTAACTTTGGCGCGCTGACAATGTGAGCTACGCCCTAGCCCTTGTGTCACGATTCATACCAGGCCAAAAATATCTATCGCTCAATAATTTACGGCTAGTTTTAATACCTGGGTAGCTTCGTTATCTTACTGAATCAAAAATTCGCTTTCGAAACTGCTCTGGTAAATAGGGTCACGATTTATCTAACGACACTTCACAGAAAATAGGTTTGCCGTTAGGTGGCATAACTATCTTCTTTATATTTATACTACCAGAGTTGCCATATAAGCTATCTCTAATATATTCATCTTGACTCTGAGCTTTTGCTAACTCGTAATAATCAATGATAAATTTCAGGGCAATCTATACAGGGTTACTGGTAATTAGATGCGAATCTCTTAGGGGTTGTAAGTAGTGTTATTTGGATTGATTTAAACCTATAATGGGTTATCCAAAAGTTTACCGTTTTCGAGATATTTGATATTTTAATGTTTTTATAAGTTTCAATCTTTTTTAAAGAAAAAGTGTTCGTCAAAATCAGTTTATTTTTACAGTTTATAAAGGATGATAATGGAGCACTTATTATCAATCATAACATAATAGAAATTCTTAACCAGTTCGGAACAGGAGTACAAAACATAACGAAAATGTGTGTTTTTTGCAACAAATGCCTTTTAAAAGCAAATTTTCTCAAAATAATCACTAGTGTTTAATTATGCAGATTATTAGAAAAACATCTACATTTTATCAGCTTATTTTATCAGCACAATTAAACACTAGTGATTATTTTGAGAAAAATTTGCTTTTAAAAAGGCGTTTCTTGCAAAAAACACACATTTTCGTTATGTTTTGTACTCCTGTTCCGAACTGGTTAAGAATTTCTATGATGTTATGATTGATAATAAGGTGCTCCATTAACACCCTTCATTAACTGTGAAAAAAAACTGATTTTGACGAATACTTTTTTCTTTAAAAAGATTGGCTTAATTGGAAAAAAACATTAAAATATCAAATATCGCGAAAACGGTAAACTTTTGGATAACCCATTATAGGTTTAAATCAATCCAAATAACACTACCGACAACCCCCTGAGAGATTCGCATCTAATTACCAGTAACCCTGTAGTTTCTACTCTAAACAATGTGTCCGCTACAATGTTGTCACGACCGCTTATGTATTATGTCTGTACTGTATTCACTATTATAAGCTAACTGACGTATGCGTGTAGGTGTTTCTTTCTCTGTTTTCGTTTTTAGTGAATGCAGATATATGGTGGTTTGTGATCTGTAGTATATATAATTAATTTGTCCTTTCTATAATATTTTTTTAAATATCTAATGGCCATGTAAATAGATAACAATTCCCTGTCATAAGCGCTATATTTCTGCTTATTGCCGGGGAAATCTTCTGAGAAAAACATCTCTAATAGTTTGCCATGATTTATTGGCTTATACTGTTGAATTACTGCTCCAACTGTTGACGTAGATGCGTCCGTCACGAGCGCGATTGGTACGCCGGGCAGCGGATGCGATAAGGTTACCGCATTCTCTAGGCTCAACTTACATTGCAGAAATGCCGACTCTGCGTCCGGTGTCCATTCAATAGGGGTTTTATCCTTCTTTTTAGCTCCGACTAAATAGTGTTAAAATACATTGTTTGTTCTTACTACTTTGGGCAAATGCGATCGATAAAAATTTACCATCCCTAAAAATCTACGAAGTTCCTCAACCGTTTTAGGTTTAGGAAAATGTTGAATAGCGCTAACATTATCCTCGAGAGGTCGAATTCCTCCCTCTGAAACTTCGTAACCTAAAAATTCAATTTTTGACTGGGCAAACGCACACTTAGAAATGTTAATAGATAAGCCAAATTTTTCAAATCTTTCAAAGAATTAATTCAAGATTTTTTTAGCTTATGCTCAGCTAACGAACGGCTAGCGATGATGACGTCATCTACAAAACAGGAAATAAAAATCACCTACCTCAACATCTTCATCTCTGTAACCCTTGCAGTACCGTATGATTCATGAATCTCGGGAACGTTTGAGCTGCGTTGCACCAGGCCAAACGTCATCCTGAGAAATTCGTATAAGCCAAATGAATTGTAATGATAGCTGTTTTCTCAATATCAGCTGGCTACATGGCTATGGCTACGGAATGGTAAGCTCTAATTCATCAATCCGAGAAAATATTGTCTTATCGGCTAACATATAGGTAAAATCCTGCAATCTTGGGATAGGGTAGCGATCAGGTTTCGTGATAGCATTTAATCGCCTATAATCTCCGCATGGACGTATTTCCCCCATTTTCTTGGGTACAACGTGCAACGGACTAGACCATGCTCCATTAGATGGCCTACAAATGCCTTGCTCTTGCATTAACCTGAATTCGTCCCTAACTTTATTATATCTATGAGGAGGTAAGGGTCGGTCGGGCACGTGCATGTACCGGTGGACCTTCTGTTTCTATATAATGATAAACACACTATGAGGTGGAGGCTCTTTACTAACTCCACAGGTTTAGTTATATTAGGGAAATCGGTTCAATAATTCACAGAACTTTCTCTCTCATTTACAGTGGATACAGATGCGTGATTATAGCTGACTAGAGATGCTACGACATTCAATTGAGTTACCATTATCTGATGCTTACGTGACTTAAGGTCTACCAACAAGCTGAAGTGGGTAAGAAAATCCGCACCTAAAATGGGTTGACTCACGTCTGCTACAATGAACGTCCATCGATACGGTCGACGCAACTCCAAGTCCAAAGTCAAAGTTTTTACACCATAAGTCTGAATTTCACTACCTAATGGCGATGAAATTCAGACTAACTTAGCCGCATAAAGTTTGTAATCACTGCACTTTTTATCACTATAACTTTTCCATACCGGTATCACCGACACATTCGCTCCTGTGTCGATGAGAAAACGCAATCCGGAATTATTATTTCGTATACAAAGGCGGTGCGTGGGTTGAATGGTACAGGTTTCCGCCACCTCCCCTGGCACGTCAGCTAGCTTCCATTATCCTGCTTATTCCACGCACACGGTTGGTAGCAACTTCGCACACGCTCCTTGAACCGAAAATGATACGAGCATAACCAATCCGGGTTACTCGGAGAACGACGCAGTTGCGAATTATGCCGATTTCTAGTACCAGATCGATTATTCCATCTTCCTCCTCGGTAGCTACGTTGTCTCGACCGTGATCTCTCTAAATTAGCCATCCTGGCGGCTTAATTTCCATATCTCGGCCAAAATTTGATTAACCGTACTTTCGCGCTTGGGGTTTGAGGAATTTCTGACACGCGTGAAACTTCCGTAGTCTCCATAATTTTATCCGCGACGGTCGCAAAAGTTATCTAAACCCTTACTCTCGGTTACAGCTAATACAGCGCGAACGGGCGATGACGAGTGTCCTTGCCATAATATGCGCAATGTCTCATCAGATATTTTTTCTCGTGCTAGTTCTATCATACGCCTCAAAAGTTGTGAGGGTTTCTGCTCCCCCAATTCCATTTCACCTATAAGTTTTTGTACCTTCCGATTTTCTGACTTATTGATAGGTGCCAAAAATATATTATGAGTATGGGAAAACAAATTTTTGATTTAGGGCGGCCCCGGCATGGTTCATGGAATAGAAAGGCGCGCGCCTTTCTACTCAAGGGTTGTTAAGCCGGGAGTAATTAGAGAAATGGTTGGTCAAAAGTGCGTGTCGGGCCACGAACAATCTAGGGTTCCGAAGGTACCTATCCTGTAGACATACTGACACATGAACTTATATTTACTTCCCACTATTATATAATCTGGCCTGTGGTGTGGCCCTAGAATAGCACCAACCCATCTCTTCCCGTGGGTGTCGTAAGAGGCGACTAAGGGATTAAAAACACCGGAGGATGGGCAGCAGCATCTTTCCGCGTACTATGCCATCACACTGCGATCGCCAACCCGCCTGCCAAGCGTGGCGATTACGGCAAAACCCCCTACGGATAAAATCGCCGGGAGGCATTGCATATCCAGCAGTGGACGTCTTTAGGCTGAGAGAGAGAGAGATTATAAAACTAATGAAAATAACCATCAAGTATCTCACCATCATATAGGAATAGAAAATTGTTCCCTACGTATACTTTTAATGCATAAAATCAATTTTGTAAGTTTATCGTCTATTACTCATTAACGTGTAAAGTCTACATAGCGGTAATGAAGATTTTCCTTTTAAATTCATTTATATTTGCTAGTTACTATAATTTGTTTCATGTATCCACTGTTTACAAATCTATGTTGTTTTGTTCCGTCAGGCCCCCGCGCGCGATAATTTAAAAGCAGCTAAAACGACGCCGCGAGTGTACAGCCGGCACCGCGCGCGCTGGTGTGCAATACTGCCTTTGTTTGCGGCCATTTTGTATGCCTGCGACATGCATCCGGCGCTTGACGCAGTTGCCCGAGGACACTTGGCGGGTGGACCGCGCTTGTCGTAATGTAAATCCACGTGGTGTGGGTTCGCGTGGTCGCGTAATTAATTATAATATTAAAAGAACTAATTAAACTGTTTGATTGATTAATTGTTTGTGAAATTAAGTACTAGTTTGTTTCGCGTGGTCGCGCAAGGGACTTGAAGTTCGTATTGAGTTGCCGGGCGGGTGAGGTCCAGGTGCTTTGAGGTTAATTGCATCGCCTCAGAAATACTTTGTTTGACTAAGCGTTTGTATTAATAAGTGTGTGAACGGCAGTGCAGTGTTGCAACGAGTGCAATCATTAGTTTTGGGTGAGCGGCAGGGGTGTTAGGGACATCACCTCTGCGCTCCGCATCGGTCATCGCCGCTCATCCGCCGTGCCGCGACCTGACGTTGCGGAATGGAGATCCGTGACGCAGTGGTTATCCGTTACGGAGTGGAAAGTTTAAGGTGAGTTGGGGTTTATAAGTCTCGGTCTGTAAGGTGTCACGTATCATCAGGCCAGACTTATGATTGGAGAGCCTAGCAGACTGTAGTTTGATAAAACATTTGATAGCAGACCGTGGGTTTGTCTGCAACTTGTTGTAGTAGAGCGTAGCTTGGCTGCAACATTTTGTGGCAGAGTGTAGTTTGTATTCAACATTTGGTAGCAGAGCGTAGTTTGACTGCAACAATCTGGTAACAGAGCGTAGTTGATAAGGCCTCGCAGTTTGTAGTTTGGCAAGGCCTCTAGTTTGTATGTAGTTTGTTTGATAAGGCCTCTAGTTTGTTTGATAAGGCCTCTAGTTTGTATTCCGTAGTTGATAAGGCCTCTAGTTTGTATGTAGTTTGTTTGATAAGACCTCTAGTTTGTATTCCGTAGTTGATAATACCTCATAGTTTGTATATGGACGTTTCTTTGATAAGGCCTCTAGTTTGTTTGATAAGGCCTCTAGTTTGTATTCCGTAGTTTGATAAAGGCCTCATAGTTTGTAAGTTTGTTAAGGCCTCATAGTTTGTAGTTTATTTAAGGCCTCATAGTTTGTGAAACCGTTTTCAATTGGTGTTGTTGTCGGTTTATTATTTAATTTTTGATAACGCGATGGCGAAGACAGCCTCCGCCAAGGCGACGCTCGCCAACGAGTTGAGGTGGTTTGTGTCGGCCGGAGGACTCCTGTCCCGGAAGGACAGGGAGGCCGCCATACTGGAAAGAGCGGATCAGCTCCGCTCACGAATGAACAACGCGGAAGCGGCCATGGCGACGCTTGCCGACGCCGTTTTGCCCCAGAGGTCTACGCAGGTCACTTTTTTTTTGTGGCGGACCTGGACCAGATTATGAATCTGCACGATGACATCGTGGAGGCGGCGGCCGCAATAAGGGCGAGACAGGCTGGCGGACCAGCCCCTCGCACACCTGTTAGACAGGAAGGACCAGCGGGTACTGGTCGGCTCCCCACCCTTCAGCTGTCCCACTTTGGGGGTAGGATGGAGGAGTGGGTAGCATATAAAAATATGTTTGAGTCCCTGGTCGTAGCACGACAGGATTTGTCGAAGGCCCAGAAGATGGCCTACCTCCTCTCCACTCTTGAGGATGAAGCGCGGTCGCTCATCCAGCACCTCCGGGTGGAGGACGACCAGTACGATACGGCTTGAGAGTTATTGAACTCCCGCTACCAAAACGTACACGTTTGTTAGCGGATGCGCACGCCGCACAGTTGATGGCCCTGCCTAAGGTTGCAAACAGGGCACAGTTGCGCCTGCAGTTGCTCACGCCCGTTACGGTGGCCTGTAACGCGCTCCGCACACTGGGGCTGCCGGTGGACCAATGGTCCTTTTTGCTGGTGCACATTGTATTGGGCAAATTACCCAATGACATCCGCTCGCGATTTGAGCGCGGGAGAAATGTCCGAGCTATTAGCACCGCCCTACCAACATTCACTGACTTGGTGAAGTTTTTGGAGTTTGAGGCACGGGCTGCTGAGAATACCATGACGGACTCAGCGCCATCCAGAGCGCCTGAACGTAGGCCCTTGGAACCCTCATGGCGAGGGAGGCCCCAACAGGGACGGCAACCGCCACCGCGTGGAGCTGGTGCGCGGGTTGCACACACGGCAGCAGTCGCGAGGGGCGCGGACTGCCTGCAATGTGGTCGGATGGGCCACAGCCTGCTGCAATGCAGGGACTGGCAGAGACTGCCAGTACAAGATAGGCGCCGCATGGCAAAGCGGCATGAACTTTGCTTTTATTGTTTGGGCGGTCACTATGCACGTGACTGTCCCAGTGCCAGACCATGCAGTGCATGCCGCACAGTGAATCGCGTAGAACAATCTAGCCGTGAAAAAATATTTTTGGCACTATAAAACAGCTCTTATTAGTTAATTACAGTATATTCAGCCTTATTCGTTTAGATATTAACGTATTATTAATGTTGGGAATGAATAAAAAAACACATTGGTACTTAAATACCCATGTTATTGAAATGATAGTTGAATAACAGTGAGAGAATCATTACCACTAATTACCATAATTACTATAAATAAGTAAAGCAGACAGGTATAAAGTTTAAACAATGGCACAGGTTGTGTTCAAAAATATTTTTTCAGTTAAATTTACGTTATTATTATATACTTAGGTATATCTAAACCCTTACAATAAACTTAAGCTCCAAAGAAAGTGAAAGTAGTAGGTACGAATTTATTCATCTACATCTGATTCAGTACAGACTCAAATATCTTGATCAGTACTTAATCCTGCTTTGCTGTTATCTCGTTGCTCCAATTCTCGGCTGGGAGTGATAGGTTGAAAAGTTGTGATTTCGGATAAAATAGTTCTGATATTTTTTGAGAGGGGCTTCGCGATACATCGATTACTGGATCAGAGGAAAGCATGTTCCAGAAGATCCCTATTGGTTTGAATTATAAATCTTTTACATGTGTTCGAAATCCTAAAACGCCGACAATCTTTATTCCTAGCCTCCTGAGCTTCTTCAGAAAGCTGGCCAATTGGGGAGACCGCAGGATCCTATGACATCTCTTTCACGATGCAAAGTTTTTCTGGTCTGCCAGGAGTCTTAGTACTTTCAGTTTCGTCTGCAGAATCCTCGCAACCTAAAGCAGTGAAGTAAAATAACTTCGCCCTCCAGCCACTCCTTCTACTTCAACATAAATCTTAGAAAAAACAACATTAATTTCACTTTTATCATTTTCTCTCACATTATGTCATGATCAAGACAAGAAGTGACCAATTAAGTAATGTTGAAGTCATCAAGTATTTTAGTATAAATTTTATTTACTGTCTTTGTGTGATCAACAAAATTTCAATTTTTTCTCCAATTTTCGATTTAAAAGTGTGCAAATATGTATTCTTTTTTAATATTTGAGATCCTATTTATGAATAATAAAGCCTAAAATAGCTTTATTGCGATTATTTTGGCTGTAGATTGCATGTAGTTCAAAGAATTCCGTTCGGGTCAAAAAATACGTCCTACCTAAAAAAAATAAAAAAAATATGATGCAAACTCGAGTGAAATGTACTGACACTAAAAAAAATGAAAGTATATAATATAAGCTTTAATTTGTGGTAGAAATTGTAATGACACCTAGGTATACTCATAATTAGATTGTCTAAAATATATAAGAAACTTGACTTATTTCGTAAAAAAAGAAACCACCTTTTTTCAACTCTCATAAACAAAATTATAACTAGTTAACGGGTTAAATAAAAATAGTATCAATAAGTACACTGCTTTAAAACTGTCTCTCATTTTTATCAAAATTTTTGGACACCTATAAATATAAATAACTAGCTGTTACCCGCAGCTTCGCACGCGGCAAAAAAGGATTAATCGTTATCCCGCCCCTGTGAAACGTACGACTTTATTCTCACACTGTATTCACGATGGAGCGAGTTGAAAAAAATAGGTAAAATAGCAAATAGGCAAAATTACAAATTCATAGGCAAATACCGTTTATACACTCGCATATATTTATATGTATGCATGAAATTAAGTAAGGCTGCTTGCGTGCGTGTCGTGATTTTTAATCAAAATGGCACGAAAATTTCGTTGTTACCGTACAGCAACATAGATACGTTATATTGATAAAATCAATTCAAGTCTTTCCGGGCAGAAATAAAAAAAATAACCTGAACCTAACTTCGTCTCCGCCCTCAAATTCTTTCCGGGCGGTCTAAAAAAAAACCCCAAACCTAACTACTAATATGATCTTAGCTTCTTAATATACAACATTTAACACTCAAAAAATTTTCAATTTCGAAAACATTGTTTATTTTTAGACCAACCGCAAAGGTGTACCAACTACGAATTGAATCAACCTTGGCGAATTGGACCAACCGCGAATTGGAAATTTTTTGGAACTTTGGACCAATCGCGCCTAAACCGTGTCAGTGATGTCTACAGCGAAGTACTGGGCGGGGTGGGGTGCGGTATTTGAAATGATTGCGGGGCGGTGAGTGACCAATATGTACGTTAGTACTACTTACTATTATACAATTTACTGTAGCGCTTCTGTTTTCAGCTACACCATATAGTATACATAAACATTTATAAAAAATATTACTCGAAAAAACATTCTTCGCGAAAAAAATATTTAAAGAACTTGTCCGCGGTAAAGTGCTGCATCTCGTGGCAGGCCGTGAGAACTAAAGGCAAGTATTTAATTAAAGCGCCATCTAATGGCAGCATAATTTAGATGTAATGGAAAAAGATAGTGTACCTCATGCAGCGGCTATGTTGCGCGCCCCGCCTCCGCACGCAATGTATAGCCTGCATCACAACAAACTCACTGATGTTCCTTCACACACACATAATATATAGAAGTTTGAGCAGAGTGCCATTAGTACGTGCACTCAGCAGCGGTCCGCACACCTCGACGTATCCGGAGCATACTGCCGGCCGCCCGGTGCAACGGCCCATTTTATATGGAAGTAGTGGGGAGGCTGTCAGCCCAACGTCCACTTTGACGTAACATCGCACTTTGACGTAACGTCTTTTTGACGTAACGTCACTTTGACGTAACGTCATTTTTGAGATGGCGTTACTATAATTGGTATCCCATGCCCACGGGGAACCATTTTTATCCGGGATAAAAAGTAGCCGCACTATGTGCTATTCCAGGTCATTATCTACCTCTGTACCAAATTTCATCGAAATCCGTCCAGTAGATTTTGCGTGCATTGAGTAACAAACATCCTCACAAACTCACAAATTCACAAACTCACAAATTCACAAACTCACAAACTCACATCCAAACTTTCGCATTGCCCATAATATTAGTATGGATAAATATTCCCGTAAGATGCGTCCGAGATGCAAATTTGATGATGACATGTTTAATGCAATTTTTGTTGATATACCCACTTTGATCGCTCATTACTCGGTGGTGATAGAAGTTAGGTGATTAGTGAATGACCATTTTTTTGTTGACTATCAGGAATCATAATTGAGATCTCATTGACCGCAGTATTGAATTGACTTTTTCGCGGCTAAATTGGGCAAACAATTCACTGTGTGCCGTGGGCGGCACCACGTGACGCTCTGCCATGAACCGGAACGGGGATGGCCCCGGGATGTTGAGGCAGGGGCCCCTATGGGCAAGGGGAGCGGCTCCTGCACGAAGCCCTCCACCATCGACCGGGACCACGCGCCTCAAGGTCATGGCCAGTATGTGGCTGGCCAGGCCCCATGGGCAGGGAGCCCTAGATCGGACGTGAGAGTGGGGACACCCCCTCCACGCCCGAGGTTACACCACTACCCACCACATGCAGCCACGCACAGGTATTTTCTCCGCACGCTGCACGAAGAGTACCCCACGGCTGGAGTACCACCCGCCATATATGTATGGCAAGGGCCGCTATAGGTATGGCAGGGCCGCGAGGCTATACCGCCCCCCTCAAGGTGGGGATGTGCACTCGCCCGCCATACCCCATCATCCGGGTCAGTGGCGCCCCCTGGCTTGGAGAGAGGGGATGCCCGTAACTGGCTTTGCTCCCAGTGGGACGGAACCGCGGACGGTTCTGCGTCCTACCGCGGTTGTCCGCGTATGGGGTCATGGGGGGAGGCTATTTAATATACGAGCCATGTTGAATTCGGGGGCTCAAAGGAGTTTGGTTACCACTCGGTGGCACTTCAGTTGGGCTTTGGCCATGGAGGGCTCGCCCGAAGTGCCACTTCTTGGAGTTGGTGGCATACAAGTGAAGTGTCTGACGGGCCAGACACTTGTCACCTTTTCTTCGCTGAAGTCCTCCACAATGAGGATCACGACTTCGGCTCTGGTAATGGATACCATTGCGGGTTGGCACCCCTCGACAGACATACCGCCGGGTGTGTTGTCTTTGGTTTCGGGTCTGGATTTGGCCGACCCCTTTGTCTTTCATCCCGGCCCAGTTGACTTGCTCCTGGGCTCGGACGTATTGGGTTGGATTTTGTTGGGTACACAGAAGGCTCTGGGTTCGTCTTCACTGATGGCAGTGTCTACGATTTTTGGTTTTGCCCTGATGGGCCCTGTGTTTGATAATGGCACCGCGGAGGAGCCACCGGTTGTCGCATCTGCATCCTTGGCCAAGACCATGCAAAGGTTTTGGGAGGTGGAGGAGCCACCTATGAGTTCCAGGATGGATCCGGAACACGCTGAGTGCGAAGCCCTTTTTCGATCAACCACGGAGAGGGTGCCCTCCGGTCGGTTTGTAACTAGGTGACCTTTTGTTGCCTCTCGTCCTAGCCTAGGGCAAAGTAGGGCGCTTGCGGAGAAACGACTGCTGTCCATGGAGCGACGCATGCAGCGTGACCACGTACTTCGCGATAAATACATTGAATTTATGCGCGAGTACGAGGGTTTGGGTCACATGTCTCTCGGCTCAGAGTTGATTGGGAAGACTCAGCTGAGCATTACTTCTTGCCCCACCACGGGGGTGAGTGAAGGTCTCAACACTCAGATTGGGGACCGTCTTTGATGGGTCCCGCACCCCACAGACAAAACGATTGGAATTAATCGCAAGTGCCGAGTGAGCGCCAAAGCGCATTATTGCACTGGGTCCGTGTCGTGCAGACCAGACGGTTTGAGAACAGAGTTTCGTGTCTTGCGCGATGGACGCGCTAAGTTGAAGGGCGCGGTCGCTCGTTTGGCGGAATACGTTCATAGACTCGGACGGCGCTTCTTCGGGTCGGAGGCCGGCTCCGGAAGAGCGGACCTTACCTACGGGAGTCGCCATCCTCTGTTGTTGCCCAAGGGCGGACCCTTGGTGCAGCTTTTGGTGTCTGATCGACACATTCGTAACGCCCATGCTGGGTGCACTGCTTTATTGGCTATTTTGCAACGCGAGTTCATATTCATATATTCATATTCATATCTTTATTTGCTCAAAAACATGAGTATTACTGAAGCTGTTACAAAAATTAGGATCACATGTTTGCTAATAATAAATAGCAATGCAAATATTAATGGTTGAGGTTGTCAAGAAATCACTAAGACTATAATATTTTTTTCAATGAGCCAATTTACACTAATTGTTTTTAAAGGGTACCATATTTAATATCTTTAGTTCTTTTCGGCAATTTATTGAATATTTGTATGCACATATATAAACAACTTTCTTTATATCTTACAAATTTAGGAACAACGTCCAACACCAATCTATCCCCATTTCTCGTGTTACGTGGATATATATCTCTAGCTCTTTTAAACAGCGTCTTATGCTTCCCATACACAAACATACATATTTCATATATATATAGTACGATGGTATTGGTAATAAACCAAGGTTTTTAAAGTGCGGTGCACAACTATCACGCGGCCGCAATCCACATATTGCACGAATACACTTTTTTATGGGCAACAAATACCCTTTGAATATCTGTACTATTTCCCCATACGATAATCCCGTAGCCGTAACATGGACTCGATGTAAGCACGAATATGTAGTGATCGCCGTCTGTTTATTTGTTATATTTTTAACTTGTCTTAAGTGCATATACAAATTTATTTACTCTGGTGCGTATACTATCTACTATTATTTGAGGTTTTCCAATTTAAATTTTTGGTCAATGATTACACCTATAGAAATTTTGTAGCAAGTTGCTTCTTTAATTTTTTGGTATATCTAATTTGAGATTATGTATTGCATTCGAGGATTTGGTGAATTGTATATAATATGATTTATTTGAAGATTAATTTGTAAGTTGATTTAATTTTAGCCATTCTGTGATTTTTGTCAATAGTATTATTAATGTCATTTTCATGTTGTACTCTGGAGTCTACAGATTTTTTGGTTGTCCACAATAATCGATATGTCATCGGCATTATAAAATACATTTATAATTAACAACGTCACTAATATTGTTTATATATATTAAAAAATAGGATCGGACCCTAGAATACTTCCCTGTGGGGGACGCCATACATTTTTTACTTTTTGTATTCAGATGAGTATTCTTTAAGTTCTTTATTATTGTCAATTCTTTTAATAACAACACATTTGCTTTCTATCTTTTAGGGTAAGATGATAACCATTGGTGTGCAGGGCCTCTAATTCCTAGTACTTCCATTTTTTGCAATAAAAGAGTCATGTGAGACGAAGTCAAAAGCACTAGACAAGTCAAAAAATAATCCTGTGGTCCCTATAGTCATTGTTAAGACTAGTCATTATCGTCTTTATATGAGCGTGTATGTTGCTAATGTAGTGGATTTATGCATCTGGAATCCAAATTGCTCGTTTTTGATTATATTATATTTATTACAGTATGCTATTAATCTGGTGTACATGCATTTTCTCAAAAGAAAAATCTTTTGATAGAATTGGTATTAATGTGACAGGGTGATAATTACCATCATCTATATGTTACCTTTTTTTTATATAGTGGTTTCCACTATCGATAATTTAAGTGCTTCTGGAAAAGTTCCTGCAGAAAATGATAAATTAATTAAATATGTCAAAACAGTTGCTATCTCATTAGAGCATGCTTTTGATTATTTTAGTATTTATTTCATCGTAACCCTCCGAGGATTAGTATTATTTAAAGATTTTATAACTGTGATGACTTCAGCTTCCGTCATTGGCATAAGGTACATAGAGTTTGCTCTAGAACATGTTGTCGTGGCATCTTTTCCTGTTCGTGATGAGTTGCCTGCTAATCCCAATGATAATGGTCATTGAATACATCAGCTATTTCTTTAGGGTCAGTTAAAACTTTGCGGTCATTTTATTATTTCATTTATATTTTGTTTTTGTGCCATGTCCGTCTATTTCATTTTTTTATAATGTGACCAAACTGCTTTACATTTATTATCATTTTTTGTTTATAAATTTCATATTTTTCATTTTTGTTTTTGATTTGTATATACATTTTTGTAGTAATTTGGAATATGTCCAGAGTAATTATTTTTTATTATTTGCAGTTTTATTTTTATAATATGTATACCGCAGAGTCCTTTTTTGTCTTACAGCTAACCTTTAGTCCCCGACTAAGTCCAAACGTTTCTTTTCTTCTTATTATTAATTTTTATTCTTACTTTTGGAAAGCAAAAAGATCGTAGAATGTTGTGGCGCAGAGGAATCCGGGACAAACGAAGTGGCGGGAAGATTCTGTACCGAAAAAGACCGGGTCTTAAAAACAGACCGGATCTTAAAATGGCGGTAAATCGAAATAACGGTAAGAACTGTTGACCCAGCACTACGTCTGTCCGACTAGAGCCTAAAACCTAACCTATACGCAGCCTGCTACCACTATAGCTTATAAAGGGAGCTATAGGGCCCTATATAATAACCTAACTTAATAACTACAATTGCAAATCATTCTTACCAAACTAAATCTTCTTTCTCTTCGGATCCAAACTTGAGTCTGTCTTCGGAAAGGGGGGATGCGGTCCCTACTACACCCAACCTACCCCGAGATCTGTTCCCCAGAATAAATAATTAGATTTCTTCCCGAAGGTTGACTCGGCAACGGGTAGATGAGAGCGACCAGCCACGCGTCACATCTCACAGGAAAAAAGTCACAATAACAGGTTTTTTCACAACCACAGACGTTCAAATAGTTATTTTACAAAGGGAAATATAACCACAAACACAAATCCAGTTATTACAAACAAAATTAACGCCACGCCGCGCGACCATTCTAAAATGCAACAACACAAGATGGTGGCTATAGCACCGCAATATATCACGCGACACGGCTTCGTGCGGCGCGCGCGTTCAAAGGACGACTGAATGTCGACGGGCGGAAGCCGCCTGCGCAATGTTGCCAGCAGGCAAAGCAAAATGGCCGTGCCTAAGGCCAGCCATGCACGGCACAGATACCACATGCGACAATGCACAGAGTTTGTAAGAATTAACAAATTATATTACAAACATCCCCCCGTCCCGGTCTGAGAAGCAGACCGCTAGCTTCCTCTACGGGAAGGCGGGCGAGAGAGGTCACACCTCTCCTTAAAATCGAACCGTCGACCAACACCTCAGCCACACGCGGAGTGCCATCTCCGCCAAGAATCAAACGTAATATGCGAGCTCGTCGCCAAAGCAATGAGGGCAAATTTGCCTCTTTTAACAATACTAAATCACCCTCCCTGGGAGGCTCAGTCCTGTCTGTCCACTTCACTCTTTGCTGCAGCAAATGCAAATATTCAAGCGACCAGCGACGCCAAAAGTCCTGGCTCATTTGCTGCAACATTTGAAAACGCGACAACCGATATACGCGTTCGTCCTTCCACGGGTATTCGGGCAGGGCATTCAAAGGCCCTCCCACCAAAAAATGACCAGGGGTGAGAGCTTCCAAGTCATTTGGATCTGGAGATAGCGGACAGAGAGGACGAGAGTTGAGGACCGCCTCAACTTTACAAAACACTGTGGCCAGCTCTTCAAAGGTTAGAGCCGTTTCTCCGATAATGCGGCGGAGGTGGGTCTTTGCGGATTTCACAGCCGCTTCAAAAATCCCTCCCCAATGGGGGCAACTTGGGGGACTAAACTTCCAGGTTATTCCCCTTTGGGCAGCAATTTGACTTAAACTAGTACAATTTTTATCAATAAACACAGAAACATCCTTAAGATAATTAACAGTTCCCTTATAGTTTGTGCCATTATCAGACCTAATAAGGGAAGGTAGACCTCGACGCGAAACAAAGCGATCCAACGCGGCGACGAAGGCCTCCGTAGTCAGAGCCGACACCACCTCCAAATGGACAGCCTTGGTGGCCAAACAAACAAATACACACAAATAGCCCTTCACAATACGGGCATTACGAAAGGGAGAAGCCTTGATCGAAAAGGGGCCGGCAAAATCGGTTCCAACGCCGTCAAACGGCCTCGAAGGTCGGATTCGAACAGCGGGCAAATCACCCATCTGTTGTTGCATCGTGGATGCCTTCAACCTATAACATGCAATACATCGAAACAGGACACTACGGATTGCTCTTCGGGCAGACAAAATCCAAAATTCTCGTTGCAAAATAGCCAACAAAGCATTGCACCCAGCATGGGCGTTACGAATGTGTCGATCAGACACCAAAAGCTGCACCAAGGGTCCGCCCTTGGGCAACAACAGAGGATGGCGAGTCTCATATGGAAGATCCGCCTTCCGGAGCCTGCCTCCAACCCGAAGAAGCCCATCCGAGAGTCGATGAACGGGTTCAAACGAGCGACCGCGCCCTTCAACTTAAGCGCGTCCATCGCGCAAAGTATGTAAGCTCTGAGCTCAAACCGTCCGGCCTGCACGACACGGACCCAATGCAACAATGCGCTCCGGCGCTCTTCTGCACCTGCAATCGGCTCCAACCGCTTTGCCTGTGGGTTTCTACAATTATGTATGAAACGCTTAATCCAACTGGTAACACCCAGAAGCTTATCCAAACTGCTATACCGAGCAAGTATCCAATCCGGCTCCGACGTCGTCTCAGCGACTACAGCATGTACACGGAGCCCAGTCAAACTCAAAGAAGTAACATCTGTCTGACAGACAGGCCAAGATGTTTCTGATCCCATCAGCCACTCTGGACCCCACCAGAGCGGGTGTGACACCAATTCTGGTGCCGTACAACCTCGGGACGCACAGTCCGCTGGGTTAAGCTCTCCCGGCACATGTCTCCATGTTATATCCAATTCCAATGTTCTGGATTTGGGAGACCCTGTTTCCAACAAAAACCTCCAAGGTATGTGGGGCCGCGCGCAACCATGCAAGCGCGACCTGGCTATCCGACCAGGCGAAGATGTCCCGTATCTCGACCGTGGCCGCCAGCTCACAGGCATCGTGATGCAACAATTTAGAGAGAAGGTGAGCTCCACTCAACTCAAGCTTGGGAATAGTCAGCCTAGTCCTGATGGGGGCGACCTTGCTCTTCCCTAACAAAAGCGAGACATTGACCCGGCCATCGGCGTCAACTGTCCGCATATAGACTGACGCGGCGTAGCATCGGCTCCGAACGCGTCACAAAAAGCCATGCAGGCTGGCTCGATATTTCCCGGGTGGCAATATTCGACGGGGCAAGAGGCAATCCGATTGACTTCCCTAATCGATGAAAACAACTCGATGTTTGTAATATATTGGGTAAAACTAAACGCAGGCGTTTCGCATTTCTGCCGCCAGAGGGCGTTCGGGGTTTTCACACTGCTAGCGTGGATGGCGTCGCGTGTTGGTCGCCATTGCATTTGCCCTATGCGATATCGGTTTGATTTTTAATACGCGAGAGGGTCCGCGTTCTTTGATTGCTAATTAGCTTGAGTTGTGTTTGTGAATTTCCTGTTTGTTAAATAACTATTGAACTTTGTGTTTGTGTACCCGTCATGGTGACTTTTTCTTGTGAGAGGTGAAGCGTGGCTGGCTGTTCACATCTGGCTGTTCCCGAGTGAAACTACGGGAAGAAATCTATTTATTTGTCCTGGGGAATTGAGATCTCAAGGGTTAGGTAGGGTAATTAGGAATTCCCCCTTCCCGAAGACACTCAAGTTTGGATCCGAAGAAAGAAGATTTAGCTTGGTAAGTGTTTTTAAGTAATTAATTTATAGGTTAGGTTATCATATAGGGCCTGTAGCTCCCTTCATAAGCTACGGTGGTAGCGAACTGCGTATAGCTTAAGTTAGATTCTAGTCGGACAAGCGTGGTGTCGCGTGGAGATTTTTTCCCGGTACTTAATTTTACCGGTAGATTTTTTCCCGGTAAAGTTCCGGTGCAGAATTCTTCCCGCCGCTTCGTTTGTCCGGATTCGCTCTGCGCACATTTTCTGGCAGCAGAGCGTAGTTGCTCTGCACATTTTCTGGTAGCAGAGCGTAGTTTATCTACCCTCTATTTGTTCGTTTGTAAAAAATAATTAATTGTTTGTAAAAATTATTAGATTTTTCTTAGTTTGTTTGTATAAGAATATTTGTAACCTTTTTGTATTTGTTTGCGGTTTGTACCGTGCGTTCCGGGTTTGTGCCATTACCATACCTACCGCGGTTCTTCGTGTAGTTGCTTGATTTTGTTGTTTTTTATTTACCTTTTGTTATTTTTTTGTTTGTGACTTGACGCGATGGCGAAGGCCTCCAATGCTAGGGCGACACTCGCCAACGAATTGAGATGGTTTGTGACGGCCGGAGGACTCCTGTCCCGGAAGGACAGGGAGGGCGCCATACTGCTAAGAGCGGATCACCTCCACTCACGATTGATTAGCGCGGAAGCGGCCATGGCGGCGCTTACCGAAGCCGATCTTACCCCGGAGGTCTACGCAGGTCACATGGCGGACATGGACCAGATCCTGAGTCTGCACGATGATATCGCGGAGGCGGTGACCGCAATAAGGGCGAGACAGGCTGGCGGACCAGCCTCGCACACCTGTTAGACAGGAAGGACCAGCGGTTACTGGTCGGCTCCCCACCCTTCAGCTGTCCCACTTTGGGGGTAGGATGGAGGAGTGGGTAGCATATAAAAATATGTTTGAGTCCTGGTCGTAGCACGACAGGATTTGTCGAAGGCCCAGAAGATGGCCTACCTCCTCTCCACTCTTGAGGATGAAGCGCGGTCGCTCATCCAGCACCTCCGGGTGGAGGACGACCAGTACGATACGGCAGGAGTTATTGAACTCCCGCTACCAAAACTTACGTTTGTTAGCGGATGCGCACGCCGCACAGTTGATGGCCCTGCCCAAGGTGGCCAACAGGGCACAGTTGCGCCTGCAGTTGCTCACGCCCGTTACAGTGGCCTGTAACGCGCTCCGCACACTGGGGCTGCCGGTGGACCAATGGTCCTTTTTGCTGGTGCACATTGTATTGGGCAAATTACCCAATGACATCCGCTCGCGATTTGAGCGCGAGAATGCGGAACGGGATAGCACCATCCTACCAACATTCACTGACTTGGTGAAGTTTTTGGAGTTTGAGGCACGGGCCGCTGAGAATACCATGACGGACTCAGCGCCATCCAGAGCGCCTGAACGTAGGCCCTTGGAACCCTCATGGCGAGGGAAGCCCCAACAGGGACGGCAACCGCCACCGCGTGGATCTGGTGTGCGGGTTGCGCACACGGCAACAGTCGCGAGGGACGCGGACTGCCTGCAATGTGGCCGGATGGGCCACAGCCTGCTACAATGCAGGGACTGGCAGAGACTGCCAGTACAAGATAGGCGCCGCATGGCAAAGCGGCATGAACTTTGCTTTTATTGTTTGGGCGGTCACTATGCACGTGACTGTCCCAGTGCCATACCATGCAGTGCATGCCGTGGGCTGCACCACGTTATGCTCTGCATGAACCGGAACAGGGATGGCCCCCGGTTGTTGAGGCAGGGGTCCCCTATGGGCGGGGGCGCTCCTGCGCGAAGCCCTCCACCATCGGACGGAGGACGCGGCTTCGCTCGTCGCACCCCCCTCGGGAGGGGGTCGCGTACCGGCGCGGGTCTTGGCGGACCGGGACCACGCGCCCCAAGGTCATGGCCAGTATGTAGCTGGCCAGGCCCCGGATAGGAGCACCCATGGGCGGGGGCCCTAGATCGGACGTGAGAGTGGGACACCCCCTCCACGCGGGTTACCAATACCCAACACATGCAGCCGCAGCGGTTTTCTCCGCCGCTGCACGAGTACCCGGCTGGAGTACCACCCGCCGTACTATAGGTATGGCCGGGCCGCGGGTTATGCCCCCCTCAGATGGGGATGTGCACTCGCCCGCCATATTATCTGGGTCAGTGGCGCGCCCTGGTTTGGAGAGAGTGGGGAGCCCGTAACTAGCTTGCTCCCTTGCTGGGACAGAGCCGCGGACGGTTCTGCTCCCTACCGCGGTGGTCCGCGTATGGGGTCGTGGGGGGAAGCCATTAATTTGAGAGCTCTGTTGGACTCAGGGGCTCAAAGCAGTTTGGTTACCACTCGAGTGGCACGCCAGTTAGGTTTAGTCGTGGAAGACTCGCCTGTGCCACTTCTTGGAGTTGGTGGCATACAAGTGAAGTGTCTGACGGGCCAGACACTTGTCACCTTTCTTCGCTGAAGTCCTCCACAATGAGGATCACGACTTCGGCTATGGTAATGGATACCATTGCGGGTTGGCACCCCTCGACAGACATACCGCCGGGTGTGTTGTCTTTGGTTTCGGGTCTGGATTTGGCCGACCCCTTTGTCTTTCATCCCGGCCCAGTGGACTTGCTCCTGGGCTCGGACGTATTGGGTTGGATTTTGTTGGGTACACAGAAGGCTCTGGGTTCGTCTTCACTGATGGCAGTGTCTACGATTTTTGGTTTTGCCCTGATGGGCCTGTGTTTGATAATGGCACCGCGGAGGAGCCACCGGTTGTCGCATCTGCGTCCTTGGCCAAGACCATGCAAAGGTTTTGGGAGGTGGAGGAGCCACCTATGAGTTCCAGGATGGATCCGGAACACGCTGAGTGCGAAGCCCTTTTTCGATCAACCACGGAGAGGTTGCCCTCCGGTCGGTTTGTAACTAGGTTACCTTTTGTTGCCTCTCGTCCTAGCCTAGGGCAAAGTAGGGCGCTTGCGGAGAAACGACTGCTGTCCATGGAGCGACGTATGCAGCGTGACCACGTACTTCGCGATAAATATATTGAATTTATGCGCGAGTACGAGGATTTGGGTCACATGTCTCCGGCTCGAGTTGATTGGAGCTCAACTGAGCATTATTTTTTGCCCCACCACGCGGTGGTGAAGGCCTCAACGGGCAAGTTGCGGACTGTCTTTGATGGGTCACACCCACTTCGAACGGGGTTTCGTTGAATCTGTGTTTGCATTCGGGTCCCAAATTGCATAGGGACATAATTGACATCATCTTGAACTTTAGAAGACATCAAGTGGTTTTTAGTGCGGACATCCGGATGATGTTCCGCCAGACGATCATACATCCTGAGGACAGGCGATTCCAGTTGATACTCTGGCGTGAGCGCCCTGAGGATCCTGTGACGGTGTATGAACTCAACACAAACACGTATGGTTTGAAATCTAGTCCCTATATCGCCATCAGATCATTGCTTGAATTGGCAGAGCGGGAACGGATCCGCTTTCCCCGTGGGAGCTTCCGTGCTGTCACGTGACTTGTATGTTGATGACGTGTGCACCGGAGCCCAAAGTATTGAGGAGGCCCTCCTACTGCGGGATGAATTGATTGAAATATTGAAGACAGGTGGCTACGAGCTACGTAAGTGGTTGTCTAATGAGCCTAAAGTTCTAGAAGGGATCCCGGAGGATCACCAACAGAACCCTCACCTGTTTGAGGATGTGGATGATCCCAACAGGATAGCGGTGCTGGGCATGCAGTACCAGCCGCTAACCGATATTTTCACATTCCAAGTGGACTTGGAAATACCAAAAGTCTGGACTAAGAGAACGGTGTTGTCCGTAATAGCCCGTATGTTTGATCCAAGCGGTTGGATCAGTCCAGTGATATTCTCTGCAAAGTGTCTTCTTCAGAGACTTTGGACTTTGGGCGTCTCGTGAGACGAGCCGCTGTTTGGCTCTCCATTGGATGATTGGCTCGAGTTGTTTTCATCGATTAAGGAAGTCAATCGGATTGCCTTGCCTCGTCGAATATTGCCACCCGGGAAATATCGAGCCAGCCTGCATGGCTTTTGTGACGCGTCGGAGCGAGGCTGCGCGCCGCGTCAGTCTATATGCGGACAGTTGACGCCGATGGCCGGGTCAATGTCTCGCTTTTGTTAGGGAAGAGCAAGGTCGCCCCCATCAGGACTAGGCTGACTATTCCCAAGCTTGAGTTGAGTGGAGCTCACCTTCTCTCTAAATTGTTGCATCACGTTGCCAGTGAACTGGCGGCCACGGTCGAAATACGGGACATCTTCGCCTGGTCGGATAGCCAGGTCGCGCTTGCATGGTTGCGCGCGGCCCACATACCTTGGAGGTTTTTGTGGGAAATCGGGTTTCCCAAATCCAGAATATCGGAATTGATATAACATGGAGACATGTGCCGGGAGAGCTTAACCCAGCGGACTGTGCTTCCCGAGGTTGTACGGCACCAGAATTGGTGTCACACCCGCTCTGGTGGGGTCCAGAGTGGCTGATGGGATCAGAAACTTCTTGGCCTGTCTGTCAGACAGACGTTACTTCTTTGAGTTTGACTGGGCTCCGTGTACATGCTGTAGTCGCTGAGACGACGTCGGAGCCGGATTGGCTACTTGCTCGGATAAGCTTCCTGCGGTGTTACCAGTTGGATTAAGCGTTTCATACATAATTGTAGAAACCCACAGGCAAAGCGGTTGGAGCCGATTGCAGGTGCAGAAGAGCGCCGGAGCGCATTGTTGCATTGGGTCAGTGTCGTGCAGACCGGACGGTTTGAGTCAGAGCTTCGTATCTTGCGCGACGCACGCGCTAAGTTGAAGGGCGCGGTCGCTCGTTTGAACCCGTACATCGACTCGGATGGGCTTCTTCGGGGTTGGAGAGCAGGCTCCCGGAAGGCGGATCTTCCATATGAGACTCGCCATCCTCTGTTGTTGCCCAAGGGCGGACCCTTGGTGCAGCTTTTGGTGTCTGATCGACACATTCGTAACGCCCATGCTTGGTGCAATGCTTTGTTGGCTATTTTGCAACGCGAGTTTTGGATTTTGTCTGCCCGAAGAGCAATCCGTAGTGTCCTGTTTCGATGTATTGCATGTTATAGGTTGAAGGCATCCACGATGCAACCACAGATGGGTGATTTGCCCGCTGATCGAATCCGACCTTCGAGACCGTTTGACGGCGTTGGAACCGATTTTGCCGGCCCCGTTTCGATCAAGGCTTCTCCCTTTCGTAATGCCCGTATTGTGAAGGGCTATTTGTGTGTATTTGTTTGTTTGGCCACCAAGGCTGTCCATTTGGAGGTGGTATCGGCTCTGACTACGGAGGCCTTCGTCGCCGCGTTGGATCGCTTTGTTTCGCGTCGAGGTCTACCTTCCCTTATTAGGTCTGACAATGGCACAAACTATAAGGGAACTGTAAATTATCTTAAGGATGTTTCTGTGTTTATTGATAAAAATTGTACTAGTTTAAGTCAAATTGCTGCCCAAAGGGGAATAACCTGGAAGTTTAGTCCCCCAAGTTGCCCCCATTAGGGGGAGGGGATTTTTGAAGCGGCACTGTGAAATCCGCAAAGACCCACCTCCGCCGCATTATCGGAGAAACGGCTCTAGCACTTTTGAAGAGCTGGCCACAGTGTTTTGTAAAGTTGGGAGGCGGTCCTCAACTTCTCGTCCCTCTCTGTCCGCTATCTCCAGATCCAAATGACTTGGAAGCTCTCACCCCCTGGTCATTTTTTTGGTGGGAGGAGCCGTTGAATGCCCTGCCCGAATACCCGTGGAAGGATGAACGCGTATATCGGTTGTCGCGTTTTCAAATGTTGCAGCAAATGAGCCAGGACTTTTGGCGTCGCTGGTCGCTTGAATATTTGCATTTGCTGCAGCAAAGAGTGAAGTGGACAGACAGGACTGAGCCTCCCCAGGGAGAGAGTGATTTAGTATTGTTAAAAGAGGCAAATTTGCCCTCATTGCTTTGGCGACGAGCTCGCATATTACGTTTGATTCTTGGCGGAGATGGCACTCCGCGTGTGGCTGAGGTGTTGGTCGACGGTTCGATGTTAAGGAGAGGTGTGACCTCTCTCGCCCGCCTTCCCGTAGAGTAAGCTAGCGGTCTGCTTCTCAGACCGGGACGGGGGGATGTTTGTAATATATTGGGTAAAACTAAACGCAGGCGTTTCGCATTGCTGCCGCCAAGAGGAGCGTTCCGGGGTTTTTCACACTGCCCCAGCGTGGATGGCGTCGCGTGACGTTTGGTCGCCATTGCATTGCCCTATGCGATATCGGTTTGATTTTTAATACGCGAGAGGGTCCGCGTTCTTTGATTGCTAATTAGCTTGAGTTGTGTTTGTGAATTTCCTGTTTGTTAAATAACTATTGAACTTTGTGTTTGTGTACCCGTCATGGTGACTTTTTCTTGTGAGAGGTGAAACGTGGCTGGCTGTTCACATCTGGCTGTTCCCGAAGTAGAAACTACGGGGAAGAAATCTATTTATTTGTCCTGGGGAATTGGAGATCTGCAAGGGATTTAGGTAGGGTAATTAGGAATTCCCCCTTCCCGAAGACACTCAAGTTTGGATCCGAAGAGAAAGAAGATTTAGTTTGGTAAGTGTTCAATTGTAGTTAATTTATAGGTTAGGTTATCATATAGGGCCCTGTAGCTCCCTTCATAAGCTACGGTGGTAGCAGACTGCGTTAAGTTAGTTAGGTTTTAGTCGGGCAAACGTGGTGCCGCGTGGAGATTTTTTCCCGGTACTTAATTTTACCGGTAGATTTTCCCGGTAAAGTTCCGGTACAAGAATTCTTCCCCGCCGCTTCGTTTGTATTCCGGATTCTCCTGCCACATTTTCTGGCAGCAGAGCGTAGATTGCTCTGCACAACTCGAGACCAAAATCATCCCAATGGAGAACCAAAGCAGCGGCTCACGTCCCACGGGAGCACTTAAAGTCAAGTCTCTGAAGAAGACACTTTGCAGAGAATATCACTGGACTTGATCCAACCGCCCAGCGCTTGGATCAAACATACACGAACTATTTACGGACAACACCGTTCTCTTAGTCCAGACTTTTGGTATTTCCAAGTCCACTTGGAATGTGAAAATATCGGTTAGCGGCTGGTACTGCATGCCCAGCACCGCTATCCTGTTGGGATCATCCACATCCTCAAACAGGTGAGGATTCTGTTGGTGATCCTCCGGGATCCCTTCTAGAACTTTAGGCTCATTAGACAACCACTTACGTAGCTCGTAGCCACCTGTCTTCAATATTTCAATCAATTCATCCCGCAGTAGGAGGGCCTCCTCAATACTTTGGGCTCCGGTGCACACGTCATCTACATACAAGTCACGTGACAGCACGGAAGCCCCACGGGGAAAGCGGATCCGTTCCCGCTCTGCCAATTCAAGCAATGATCTGATGGCGATATAGGGACTAGATTTCAAACCATACGTGTTTGTATTGAGTTCATACACCGTCACAGGATCCTCAGGGCGCTCACGCCAGAGTATCAACTGGAATCGCCTGTCCTCAGGATGTATGACTGTCTGGCGGAACATCATCCGGATGTCCGCACCAAAAACCACTTGATGTCTTCTAAAGTTCAAGATGATGTCAATTATGTCCCTATGCAATTTGGGACCCGAATGCAAACACAGATTCAACGACACCCCGTTCGAAGTGGGTGCGGACCCATCAAAGACAGTCCGCAACTTGCCCGTTGAGGCCTTCACCACCGCGTGGTGGGGCAAAAAGTAATGCTCAGTTGAGCTCCAATCAACTCGAGCCGGAGACATGTGACCCAAATCCTCGTACTCGCGCATAAATTCAATATATTTATCGCGAAGTACGTGGTCACGCTGCATGCGTCGCTCCATGGACAGCAGTCGTTTCTCCGCAAGCGCCCTACTTTGCCCTAGAGCTAGGACGTGTAGCAACGGGGGACACCCCACAGAGCTAGCGTCCACGTCGCCGTCCCCTGGAAACGTCGCGTCCTGTCCACCGTAACCGGAGTAGGCGAGGCCGGCGGCTAATAGTTCTGTGCAGCCGGAGCAACGAATTGCTAAATACGATGTCTGAGCGCCATAATACGCGGGACGCCTCCGGGCGTTTCCGAAAGAAAAGGCCCTTCTCAGGGGAGCCACCCAAAAGGCCCCTTCTGAGGGCCAACCATTGGGGAGGAGGAGGGAAAAATCGGGGGGTAATATTTCGGATGGGGGAAGAAAAGGGTCGGATCTGGAGAGATCCAGATCCGATCCACAGCAAGGAGGTGTCGGAAGGGGAGGCTACCGATGGGAGTGTGGCGGTAGGCCAGAGGAGGCTGGGGGCCTGATGGGAAGCATGGGCTCTATCACCTCGTTGTCGGAGTCGGTGCTGGGAAGCAGCGCCTCTTCTCAGAGGTGGCGAGCGGCTCCGACACCGAGGTTGGCGCGCCAAAGCCGAAGGCGGTGGCCAAAAGGGGAAAAGCTCGGGGTGCCTCGTCCCAGACTAGGGCCCGGGCTGAAGTCCAGAAGGAGCCGGGAGGAGGATGCTGAGGCCTCCTTCTCGGCCACCCTGGAGGCCCGGGCCTTCCCGGAAAGGAGGACCCCCGAGTGGGGACGAGGAGGAGGGGTCTGTCATGGCCCCCATTGAGGTGCAGGGACTTCGGTGCCATGGGCGCCGATGGCCCTCATGAGCACCGCAGGTGGAGAGGCTGGGGATTATCACACCGAGCCTCGTGCAGAAAGACGACTGCCCTCAAGGGGCTACCCGGTGCGAAATCATGCGGGCCTCCTCGGATATCCGGGACATTGTGGACACCCTGGTGGCGCGCGGCAAGTCGGACGAGGTCAGGCGCCTCAGAGCTGACAATGGCCGCCTCCAAAGAGAGGTGGCCAACATGAAGAGCAGAGAGTCGCTGCGCTCCGCCGGGGTTCGAGGAAGGCCCGACGCGAGGTCTCAGGGAGGCACACTGCCACCCCTCATATGAGGAGATGTTACAGAGGCTGGAGGCCTCCGTGGGCCGATGATCGAGGAGAAGTTGGAGGCTCGCCTACCTCGGAGCGCGCCCACAAGGCGGCGAGGCGCGAGGGCGCTTGAACCTCCGCCAGAGCCGAGGCTGCCTGAGCCGGCGGCGGTGGAGGGATGGAGGTCCGCCAGCACGTCCCAAAAAGCGCCGAGTAAAGACGGAGTGGCTTCGAATAACCTCTAACTCCAAATCAGCAGCTCCGGTCGAGGAATTCCCGGAGCTGCACCACAGGTGCCGGAGGTTCGGGGGAAGGGGAAAGGGAAGGGGAAGGGCGTGGGGAAGACCCAGCCCAAGCCAGCGGCAGCACCTACGGGCGCCCCCACTGCGGTGTCCAGGAGCACCCAAGACGGTGTCGGCGAAGGCGGCCAAGCTGTCGGTCCCGAGCTCCTCGGCTGTGATCATAAAGTTGCAGCCGCAGGCGGCGCAGAACGGGGCCACCTACAGCTCCGCCCTCCTCAAGGCCGAGCAAGATGTCGACCTTGAGGAGCTGGGCGGCCTCAACTCGCTACGGATCCGCCCGGGTAGCGACCGGGCAGGAGAAGCTGTAGAAATTCACTCGGCTCCTCTAATTCCAAGAAAGGCGGACGATGCTTGCGTCGGCCTTGACGGTGGCCCTGTCCGGTGTGCCCGGACGTCACCAGGCCCGTCAAAACCGCGGACTTCCGCGTGACAGACGCCTTAACGATGCGACCACAGTGCAGCGGGTAAAGGCTGCGGTCGCGCGCAAGCCGGGAGCTGCGCGGTGGACCAGGTCTGGGTGGTGAAATCCGCCCAGACTGGCGGGAACTCTGTGGCTCTGTCCTGATGCGCTGCCCAGTGACCTTCAGCCAAAGTTGGATGAGGCGGGCAGCCTCAGGGTGGGATGGGGCCGCGCCAGCTCGGCTGCTGGAGGCGCGCCCCATGCACTGTTACAAGTACATGGGAAGGCCACACAGCCACGCTGTGCCCATCGGAGGCGGACCGCAGCCACGGCTCTGCTACAGGTGCGGGAGGAGGGACACTTGTCAGCCTCCTGCACAGCGGAAGCCCCGCTGCGTGGTATGCTGCGACGCTGGTAAGCCGGCCAATCACGTCATGGGGGTAATCCTGCCAACCCACCGCCGACCCCGAAGGGCCGTCCCCCTCCTCCGCGTGAGGACAGCGGGAAATTGGCGCCAGACGGCCAAATGGAGGAGTGATGGGGGTCTCCTTCACTGGGCCAGCCTCAACTGCACTGCTGGGTCGCAGGATCTGCTCCTGCAATCTATGGCGCAGTGGGATGTGAACATCGCGGTGATCTCGGAGCCGTACGCGGTCCCCTCCTTGCCCCATTGGGCCGGGGATCTAGACGGCACCGTGGCCATCGTGGCTAGGTCTGGCGCCGCCCTCCTCACGATTGAGGAGGAGAGACGGCTTTGTGGTGGCGGTTCGAGGAGAGTACGCTATAATCGGCATTTTCTTCTCCCGAACCGGGATTTGCCGGCCCTGGTGCGGGTTTCTGGACGCACTGCCGGGCGGAGGTGAAACGGCTGGCGCCCCTTAGAAGTCTTGGTGGCCGGTGACTTCAACGCCGTCAACGGCGTCGGGGAACCCGGCCACTGAGCCTAAGGGGCGAAGGAGTTGAAGATGGGCGCTGGCCGCGGGACTGTCCCTCCTGAATAGGGGACGGTCCGAACATTCGTGTGCGGCGGACGGGTGGCTCGGTGACGCGGACTTGACGTTCGCCACGCCGCTGCGCGATCGCGTCACAAACTGGAGGTGGAAGCGGGAGGTGGAGACACTTTCAGACCACCGGTATATTCGGTTTGAGGTGTCTGCCGCCCCCAAAGCCAGGCGGCGTCGCCGTCTCCCGGGGTGCGCAACCGGTTCCGCGATGGGCCCTCACGCGGCCACGACCGGGAGCTGGCGGAAGAGGCGGCCATCGTCGGCCGCTGGAGCCTCCGCCTCTGGCTGGAATGGGGGTGGACGAAGCGGCTGACCGTCTCGGCGACGCTTTCACAGCGGTATGCCGGGCGGCCATCACCCTAGCGTAGGTCGTGCGCCCCCTAGGCGGGCGGTATATTGGTGGTCGGCTGAGATTACCGCCCTTCGCGTCGCCTGCGACGCGGCCGGAGCTTCTACGGTCGAAGCAGGCGGCGCAGCCAGGACGAGGAGAGGGATGACCAGCTGTATGCAGGTGTATGTGGCAAAACGAATGGAGCTACAGCTGGCCATCAGTCGGGCCAGGAGGAAGCCCTCGAGGAGCTGGTGGAGGGTATCGAGAGGGATCCGTGGGGCCGACCGTACAAGTGGGCGCGCGTGATACGCCCACAGACGGCCCCATTAACGGAGACCCTTCAACCGGCTCTGCTGGAGGAGATTGTCGGGGGCCTGATTCCGGCAGTACTCGGGAGTTTCTCCCCAAGGATGGCCGACAGCTGCCTGGCGAAGCGGAGGAGGGAGCGGGTGGAGGCTGATCCGCCTCCGTCACCGACGTCGAAATGGGTGGGCGGTGCTCGACCGCCTCGGACGAAGAAGAGGGCACCGGGTCGGACGGTGCAGGAGGTGCAATTGCGCTGATTCTCGTGCACCTCGGGGAGGGATTTTCGGGAGCTGCTCAACCGCTGTCTGCGAGAGGGCAGTTCCCGAAACTGTGGAAGGAGGGCCGACTCTACCACTCATACCGAAGGAGCCGGCCCTGGACTCCGGCCTCGGCGGTGCGACCTCTGGTCCTGCTGAGCGGGGCCGGCAGGCGCCCCTGGAGAGTATCGTGGCCTCTCGCCTCATTCAACATGTGGAGGAGGCCGGGACCGCGTCTCTCTGACGTGAAGTACGGGTTCCGGGCCAGGAGGTCCCACCGTCGATGCCCTCGAGCGTCTGCGGTCGGTGACGGAGGAGGCGGATCGGGAAGGCGAGGTGACCCTGGCGACGTCACTGAACATCGCCCAACGCCTTCAACAGCATCCCGCACAGTGTAATACGGGAGGCACTTCGGTATTTCGAGGTGCCCTCATACCTGCAGGAGCTGTTGGGGGCATTACCTGGAAGAACGCGTCGTCCTATATGAGGGATATGGGGGTCTCGAATGGTTCGGCGGAGCGTCGGTGCGGTGTCCCACAGGGGTCGATTCTTGGCCCTATCCTGCGGATCGCCTACGACTGGGTCCTGCAGTGCCGGCTTCCCCCGGGACAGGTGTCATCTGCTATACGGATGACACTCTCTTCACGTCCCGGGGTGCGAACTTCGGCAGGCGGCGCAGCCCTGTGAAACGGGTCTCGCCCTTTTGGTTGGCCCGCATAGAGATTAGGGCTTCGGGTCAGCGGACAAGGTCCGAGTCCTCCTCTTCCAGGGCCCGAACGAGAGAGGTCCCCCAGGGCGCCTCCGGGTGGGTCAAGAAGAGTTGGTCGAGTACCCAGATGGAAATATCTGGGACTCATCCTCGACGGAAGAATCGATCTTATTCCACTTTCGAGAGTTGGGGCCGAGGATCGTCGTACGTCAAGGCGGCTGCGTCAACTGGGCCGACTCCTGCCCAATCTGGGTGGGCCCAGCGACGCCGTGAAACGGCTGTACTCTGGCGTATGCCGGGTATGGCGATGTGCGGTGCTGGCTGGGTGGACGCCCTCACCGCGGATAATAAGCGTCTGCTACGTGAGCGCAGAAGACGTTGCGGTGAGGGTGATACCGAAAGTACCGTACGGTAGCGTATTCTGCAGCCACAGCCCTCGCGACAGCCGCCGTGGGAAGTTGGCGGAGGTCCTCGCAAGGTGTACCACTTCGTGGCAAGCCAGAGAGAAATCGGCGAGCGCCCCTCGCTGAGATAGTCGGCGGTCCGCTTGCCGAGGGCAAGCGGAACTCATGCGGAGAGGTGGGAGGCGGACCTGGCGCAGGCCGAGTACGGTGTGCGCACGGTGACTCTGCGTCAGGTCCTGGAGAGGTGGATGTTGAGGCGGCGCAAGCCTCTCACCTTCCGCATGACGCAGGTACTCACCGAGCACGAAGATTAGCCGGTGGGTACCTGCACCGCGTGGCCAGAGGAGGTCCAGGCCAGTCCTCTGCCACGATTGTGGCGATGCTCGGGGCCCTGCTCAGCATGTTCTCGAGCAGTGTCCCAGAATGGAGCGGGCAGCGCTCGATCTGGCGGCTGCACTGGCCGGAGTGGACCTGTCGCTCCCGAGTGTCGTCAAGGCGTGCTCGAGAGCGGCAGGGCCCTGGGAGGCGATGGCCTCCTTCTGCAGATGACTTATCCATGTCACCAGGGAGGCCGAAGAAAGGACCGCGAGGACCACCCCCTCGCGGGCCCTATTAGAGAGAACAGCGGCGGAGAGGGTGTGCGACGCAGGCGCTGCCTTGCGCGCCTGCAAGCGCCGTAGAGTGTGGGGCTGGTTGATCCCACCCGGCGGCAAGTCTTGGGTGTCAGGAAGGTGCCCCTGAGAATGGGCCAGGTCAACGTCTCCGATAACGGGGCGGCCAGAACTGAGGCGCCTTGTTAGATAGATCGAGGCGCCTCCACTGTAAGCGGCCGATGGCATCCGCAGGGGTTTTAGTGGCCGTAGTCTGGGCCGGCTGGCCAAGTTACCTCTGTGTGTAAAGCATTTCCCCTACCCGAATCAAAAAAAAAAAAAAAAAGGACGTGTAGCAACGAAATGTGCAACCTAGTTACAAACCGACCGGAGGGCAACCTCTCCGTGGTTGAGCGAAAGAAACCACGCACTCAATGTTCCGGATCCATCCTGGAACTCATAGGTGGCTCCTCCACCTCCCAAAACCTTTGCATGGTCTTGGCCAAGGACGCAGATGCGACGACCGGTGGCTCCTCCACGGTGCTATTATCAAACACAGGGCCCATCAGGGCGAAACCAAAGATAGTAGACACTGCCATCAGTGAAGACGAACCCAGAGCTTTCTGGGTACCCAACAAAATCCAACCCAATACGTCCGAGCCCAGGAGCAAGTCCACTGGGCCGGGATGAAAGACAAAGGGGTCGGCCAAATCCAGACCCGAAACCAAAGACAACACACCCGGCGGTATGTCTGTCGGGGAGTTATAACCCGCAATGGTATCCATTACCGCAGCCGAAGTCGTGATCCTCATTGTGGGAGGACTTCAGCGAAGAAAAGGTGACAAGTGTCTGGCCCGTCAGACGCTGCGCTTGTGCCACCAACTCCAAGAAGTGGCACAGGCGAGTCTTCCACGACTAAACCTAACTGGTGTGCCACTCGAGTGGTAAGCAAACTGCTTTGAGCCCCTGAGTCCACTCCAGAGCTCTCAGGTGTGGCTTCCCCACGACCCCATGCATGGACCACCGCGGTAGGGAGCAGAACCGTCCACGGCTCTGTCCCAGCAAGGGAGCAAGCTAGTTACGGGCTCCCCACTCTCTCCAACCCAGGGGGGCGCCACTGACCCGGATAATATGTCGGGCGAGTGCACATCCCCATCTGAGGGGGGGCATAACCCGCAGCCCGGCCATACCTATGGTACGGCGGGTGGTACTCCAGCCGTGGGTACTCGTGCAGCGGTGGAGAAAACCGCTGCGGCTGCATGTGTTGGGTATTGGTAACCCGCGTGGAGGGGTGTCCCCACTCTCACGTCCGATCTAGGGCCCCGCCCGCGGGGCCCTATCCGAGCCTGGCCAGCCACATACTGGCCATGATCTTGAGGCGCGCGGTCCCGGTCACAAGACCCGCGCAGGTACGCGACCCCCGTCGAGGGGGTGCGACGAGCGAAGCCGCGTCCTCCGTCCGATGGTGGAGGGCTTCGCGCAGGAGCGCCCCCGCCCATAGGGGACCCCTGCCGCAACCGCCGGGTGCCATCCCCGTTCCGGTTCATGCAGAGCATCGCGTGGTGCCGCCCACGGCATGCACTGCATGGTATGGCACTGGGACAGTCACGTGCATAGTGACTGCCCAAACAATAAAAGCAAAGTTCATGCCGCTGTGCCATGCGGCGCCTATCTTGTACTGGCAGTCTCTGCCAGTCCCTGCATTGCAGCAGGCTGTGGCCCATCCGGCCACATTGCAGGCAGTCCGCGTCCCTCGCGACTGCTGCCGTGTGTGCAACCCGCGCACCAGCTCCACGCGGTGGCGGTTGCCGTCCCTGTTGGGGCTTCCCTCGCCATGAGGGTTCCAAGGGCCTACGTTCAGGCGCTCTGGATGGCGCTGAGTCCGTCATGGTATTCTCAGCCGCCCGTGCACTCGAACTCCAAAAACTTCACCAAATCAGTGAATGTTGGTAGGGTGGTGCTATCCCGTTCCGCATTCTCGCGCTCAAATCGCGAGCGGATGTCATTGGGTAATTTGCCCAATACAATGTGCACCAGCAAAAAGGACCATTGGTCCACCGGCAGCCCCAGTGTGCGGAGCGCGGTACAGGCCACTGTAACGGGCGTGAGCAACTGCAGGCGCAACTGTGCCCTGTTGGCCACCTTGGGCAGGGCCATCAACTGTGCGGCGTGCGCATCCGCTAACAAACGTAAGTTTTGGTAGCGGGAGTTCAATAACTCCCAAGCCGTATCGTACTGGTCGTCCTCCACCCGGAGGTGCTGGATGAGCGACAGCGCTTCATCCTCAAGAGTGGAGAGGAGGTAGGCCATCTTCTGGGCCTTCGACAAATCCTGTCGTGCTACGACCAGGGACTCAAACGTATTTTTATATGCTACCCACTCCTCCATCCTACCCCCAAAGTGGGACAGCTGAAGGGTGGGGAGCCGACCAGTAACCGCTGGTCCTTCCTGTCTAACAGGTGTGCGAGGGGCTGGTCCGCCAGCCTGTCTCGCCCTTATTGCGGTCGCCGCCTCCGCGATATCATCGTGCAGACTCAGGATCTGGTCCATGTCCGCCATGTGACCTGCGTAGACCTCCGGGGCAAGTTCGGCTTCGGTAAGCACCACCATGGCCGCTTCCGCGCTAATCAATCGCGAGTGGAGGTGATCCGCTCTTAGCAATGTAGCGCCCTCCTGTCCTTCCGGGACGTCAGAGTCCTCCGGCCGTCACAAACCATCTCAATTCGTTGGCGAGTGTCGCCCTAGCATTGGAGACCTTCGCCATCGCGTCAAGTCACAAACAAAAAATAACAAAAGGTAAATAAAAAACAACAAAATCAAACAACTACACGAAGAACCGCGGTAGGTATGAGAATGGCACAAACCCGGAACGCACGGTACAAACCTCAAACAAATACAAAAAGGTTACAAATATTCTTATACAAACAAACTAAGAAAAATCTAATAATTTTTACAAACAATTAATTATTTTTTACAAACGAACAAATAGAGGGTAGATAAACTACGCTCTGCTACCAGATGTTGTGGCGCAGAGAATCCGGGACAAACGAAGTGGCGGGGAAGATTCTGTACCGAAAAGACCGGGTCTTAAAAACAGACCGGATCTTAAAATGGCGGTAAATCGAAATAACGGTAAGAACCTGACCCGGCACACTACGTCTGTCCGACTAGAGCCTAAAACCTAACCTATACGCAGCCTGCACCACTATAACTGAGGCTATAGGGCCCTATATAATAACCTAACAACTAACTACACTGATTGCAAATCACTTACCAAACTAAATCTTCTTTCTCTTCCAGATTGAAACTTGGGTATCTTCGGAAGAGGATGCAGGTCCCTACACCTAACCTACCCGAGATCTCTTCCCCAGGTAAATAAATTAGATTTCTTCCCGAAGGTTGACTCGGCAACGGGTAGATAGAGCGACCAGCCACGCGTCACATCTCACAGGAAAAAGTCACAATAACAGGTTTTTCACAACCACTGACGATTGATAAATTCTTTACAAAAATATAACCACAAACACAAATCAGTTATTACGACAAATTAACGCCACCGCGCAGCGACACAAAAATGCAACAACACAGATGGTGGCTATAGCACCACACCAATATATGCGCGACACGACTTCGATGATGCGCACGCGCGTTCAAAGGACAGCTGAATGTCAGACGGGCGAAACCGCCTGCGCAAATGTTCGCCAGCAAGGCAATAGCAAAATGGCCGTGCCTAAGGCCAGCCATGCACAGCACAGATACCATGCGACAATGCACAGAGTTTGTAAGCATTAACAATTTTATTACAAACATAGAATAAACGTATAGTATTATGAAATTTCATTAAAAGCGCTATTAATATCTGTTTGTTCTTATATTTCTGACCAAGGCAAGATTCTTTATACATTCTCTGAACTTTGTAATATTTCCTTTGCTAAAATCTCTCCTATAAACGAAACAAGGTTCTTCATGAGATATTAATTTATTTTTAATGGGGAAAGTCAATAGTTGTGCAGTGTCATGATCAGAAAGAAAAAGTGTGCAGTACAGTGCCAATTGCTTTTGGGATATTACTAAGCATATGGTCTAGACATGATTGTTTACGTGTGGGGACATTAACCTTGTTGTTAAATTATGATTATTAGACATGTCGCGTAAATTCATCGCTATTTTACTGTTCTGTTAACGTATTTATAATAATGTCGCCTACCACAGCTATTCGCTTTTTACGTTATATTTCTTTGCTATACTATGTAATAGTTCATCAAGTTTAGTCAATAATATGTCAGCGTCAGAATTTGGAGTTCGATAAACACAAATCAGAATTAAATTTATCTGGGGATTTCTACAGCGCACACTTCAAAAGCATTCTTTATTCCTATATTTTTGGTGAACGTTAAGTTTTATAAGATAAACCTTTTTGATTAAAATACAGGAACCACCTCTTTTTTCTCTCTACGGTTTCTCTACAGTTTTGGATCTTGTCAGCCCGGAGAGCGATCCGAGGCGTCTTGTTTCGATGCATCTCCTGTTGTTGTTATAGGTTGAAGGCACCTACGATGCAACCGCAGATGGGTAATTTGCCCGCTGATCCGAATCCGACCTTCCGAGACCGTTTGGCGTTAGGACAGATTTGCCAGCCCCTTTTCGATCAAGGCTTCTCCCTTTCGTAATGCCCGTATTGTAAAGGGCGATTTATGTGTGTTTGTTTGTTTGACCGCAAGGCTGTCCACTTGGACGTGGTGTCGACTTTGACTACGGAGACCTTCGTCGCTGCGTTGGATCGTTTTGTTTCGCGTAGAGGCTACCGTACCCTTATTCGGTCCGACAACGGCACCAATTATAAGGGGAACTGTACATTATATTAAGGATGTTTGTGAATTTATTGATAAGGATTGTATTAGTTTAAGTCAAATTGCTGCTCAAAGGGGAATAACCTGGAAGTTTAGTCCCCCAAGTTGCCCCCATTGGGGAGGGATTTTTGAAGCGGCTGTGAAATCCGCAAAGACCCACCTCCGCCGCATTATCGGAGAAACGGCTCTAACTTTTGAAGAGCTGGCCGGTATTTTGTTAAGTTGAGGCGGTCCCTCGCTCTCGTCCACTCTCTGTGCCGCTATCTCCAGATCCAAATGACTTGGAAGCTCTCACCCCTGGTCATTTTTTGGTGGGAGGGCCGTTGAATGCCCTGCCCGAATACCCGTGGAAGGATGAACACGTATATCGGTTGTCGCGTTTTCAAATGTTGCAGCAAATGAGCCAGGACTTTTGGCGTCGCTGGTCGCTTGAATATTTGAATTTGTTGCAGCAGAGAGTGAAGTGGACAGACAGGACTGAGCCTCCCAGGAAGGTGATTTAGTATTGTTATAAGGAGCAAATCTGCCCTCATTGCTGGCGACGAGCTCACATAGCCACAGCTGATTCTTGGCGGAGATGGCACTCCGAACGTGTGGCAGAGTGTTGGTCGACGGTTCGATTTTAAGGAGAGCTGTGACTTCTCTCGCCCGCCTTCCCGTAGAGCTAAGCTGGCCGGTCTGCTTCTCAGACCGGGACAGGGGGGATGTTTACAAATCTATGTTGTTTGTTCGTCCGGCCCCGCGCGCGATAATTTAAAAGCAGCTTCTTGGCGATGCCGCGAGTGTACAGCCGGCAATGCGCGCGCGGGTAAGTACAGCCGCCTTTGGCTTCTGCCAGCCATTTTGAATACCATTCATCCGGCGCTTGACGCAGTCGCCAGGACGATTTGGCGGGTGGACCGCGCTTGTCGTAATAAAAATCCACGTGCGTGTGGTTCGCGTGGTCGCGTATTTATTATAATATTAAAAAGAACGAATTAAACTGTTTGATTGATTAATTGTTTGTGAAATTAGTAACACTTGTTTGTTTCGCGTGGTCGCGCAAAGAACTTGAAAGGAGCTTTTAATACCGGCGTTCCACCTGCTTTCAGAAGCTCAGCAGTAATTCCATCATCACCCGGTGCCTTATTGTTTTTTAACTGTTTGAGAGCCATTCTAATCTCGTATAGGCTGACGTCCGGGATATCTTCGGTGTAGTGTCTGGTCAATCTTGCTCTTGGATCTTTGGCCAGATTACTGACAGGTGCGCGTACGCTGGTGTATTATTCTCCGTAGAACTTGTTGAAGTAAAATAACAGTTTTATAGATAAAGTTTAGATATATTTATAATAATAAAAAAATACAAAGTAGAGTTTTAAAAAAACGCCGAAGATGAACAGTACGGATGAACGGCACAGGGGTAGGGGGTAACAGATCGAACTCGGGCAGCACAGCGAGCACGGCAGGCGGGTAATAGAAGTGCCTTGTCTATGACTGACGACACAGCGGGCACGGCAGTAAGATAAAGGGTGCCTTGTCGACGACTCGACGACACAGCAGGCACGGCAGGCAGATAGTGGACGCCTGGCAGACGTCTGATGACAAAGCCTAGGAACGACTGGGCAGGTAATGGATGCCTGATACCCGGCTTCGGTCCAACAGGTCCACAGTCAACTTCCTCGTTTCTTCTGGAGGTTTTTAGTTTCTTGTTATTTACGTCGCGAAGGCTTGCAGGGTCCGGGGTCAACGGGCCCCGGGATCTAAGACCTTTATTTCGGCTCCGCGCTCCGATTTCTCGGAGAGAAGTGAAGACAGCCCGTTCTGACATTCAGCGTCTTTATATAGGCCTCGATTTAGAATTTCGTATTGCTTCATAATTTTCAAATAAAATACGAAATTAGAACGATTTGCGAAAAGAAGGTATACATAAGAAATTTATAGAATTTTAGAAAAATAAAATCTGACATGCGACAACGGCAATCATAATTATTTACAATGAAAAAACATAAGTAAAAATTTACACAATTTAAAAAATTAAAGTATAAATGAAAAGTGGGAAATAAACACGAAATATATATTAGTGAAACCAAAATAACACCAAAATAACCAAAAATGAAGATATAGCGGTAAGTTTAGAAAGCTATTCCTAGCAACGTAGAAATTTTACTACAGAAAATTGTAAAAAAGAACATTTTGAGCTAAATAAGTAATTATAATAGTAAAATGAGACAAGAATAAAGTTAAATAAACATGAATACACTACATTTCCCCCAAAACCCCTGAAAATTTTAACACTAGGTGAAAATTTTGAAGGTTACATAGACAACACTTTCATACCAGCCTATCATACCAAATCTTTATCATATTACAATAAACCTTTCATACTAAAAATCGATCAAACTATTAGGGGTAGGGCTCACAGTCAATGGCTCCTACTCCAGATAAATCTCTCTAGTAGGTACTACGTAACAGTTGGCTTATTTAAGGAGTTGTAATCCGCTCACGCTGAAATCCCATTGATGATGAATGATATGAATATGATATGACTGAAGGCTTATTTTATGAGTAGTCAGCCGCTCATTAGAAAAAGTAATTGTAATAAAGATAGGATGAAAATATCATACAAGTAAGAATGAATGTATGTAAGTATAGTAGTATTTCTTATGTATAACAAGGGCTTATTTTACGAGTTGTCAACCGCTCAAAGGAAGAAGTTGATAAATAAGTACCGCAAAGTCAACTTGCGTAAAAGAGAGTAGTGCACAATGGTAATGCAAGGTAAGACTCAACACAAGTTAGTGTAGAGAGATGTGAAGAACATTTTTAGTTTAGTTCTTTTAGAGGCTTAAGAGCCGATGATAACAATGAAAATGATAGGAAATGAGAAAATGCCAAAAATGTAACGTATTAAAATGAAGATAGGAACAAACAAAAATAAAATATATGCTTGTAGGGTGGCAACATTGAGTGAGAGGGAATAGAAAGCTAGTGTATTGTGTATAAGGAATGAAAGAGACGGAAGAAGTGACAGTAAGAAAGGGATGCGTTAGTAAGTAAGAGAGAGAGGAGAGTAGAAGATGGAGGATTGCGTTAAGACGAAAGAAAGACGTGTAATAATTTTAAAGACGATAGAATAGATTTGCTGAGTTGTAACGAAGATAGAAAATAAAAGAAGTTTTGGAACCACGAGCATTTCATTTTAGAAAAATATCCACCACAGATTTGGGGGCTCGTCCGGGATACGCCAAAAGAAGAAGAAAGACGATACGACGCACGACGCGGCACGTAGTTTATAATTTGGTTGTGATATTTTCGGAATCTCAGATGCCAAGAGATGAAGACGGTGCAGGCGCAGCTTCTGCAAAAGAAAGTAGTGACCTCCTGGCGCGTCATCTGCTGCAGTTCGCGGAGGACTACTATCCCGAAATTTAGCGGCGGGACGAAACTTATCCCTTGCGCAAGATGGGCGCAGGACATTGACGACCATGTCGAAATCTTTAATTGGACGCCTCTGCAAGTCTAGTGATAGCACGAATGATCACTGTCGGGTACCGCTGCTTTGTGGCTCAAAGCGAGCGCCCGTTCAAGTCATGGGCAGATCTCAACACAGCTGCCATACTAAAAGAGTTATTCCAGATACGATTGATCAAAAAGAAACAATTCACGAAATGATGTTTACCACGGAAGAGAAAAACATAACGAATCTTATCTGGATTACGTATGCTCATCATGAGAGGAATTAGGCAAGAGAGGAAAAAATGCCTGATTATGTCGCTATAAAGTACATAAGTGGACAGTCTTCCGGATAGCGAAATGAACAAAATCATACTATATGGTGTGACGACGTATTACGTCGATTTAAAGGAAAAGTTAAAGATTTACGAAACTGTTAAATCTCAAAAAGTGAAGTCGTCTACGTCGCAATCTCAAATTCATCAAAGCAAAGAGGTACGCTGTTATAACTGTGGAGAAAGAATCATCGCTCATCGGAATGCCCGCGGAAAAAGAAGGCTTAAAGTGTTTCAAGTGCAATAGTTTTGGTCATATTGCTTCATTGTAATGAGAAAAAATGGCGGCGCATCTCCATTTCGAACATTTTTGAGGGTGCAGGAGTCGATCGGGATCGCTTCGGGCGGAATCGGCAATACTCGTTCGTGCCGGAAAGCTCGTAAATCGAAGACAGCCGGAGTCATCCGAGCGGCGACGAACGGAATACCAACGTCAGGGCGATACGGTGGCAGGGGAAGCGCGCGATGTTCGGAGCGGAGTGCGACAGCGGCGAGGTTGGCAGCATTCGGAACAGATGAATTCAACATGGCGATCGAAAGTGAAAGTGACAGTGATGTGCATGACAGGCGGTGTCAATTCGGCAAATGTAAACAAGCGTTTTCTAGGAAGCCGATAATTAAAATGTTATATATTTCACGAATTTAGCGTTAATGCGTTGGCTGATACAGGCAGTGAATGTCAGTTTAATTGACGAGAGAATTTGCTATGAACATTTGCAGAATGCGTACTAAATGCGAAAATGAAGACTTTTTTCGTTAACTGGACTTGGACAATGTACGGTAAAATCTCTCAGTAGATGTAGCATACCTGTAACACCAGACAATAAGCAGTTTGATATAACTTTTCATGTGCTGCCTAAAGGCAATATCCCCTATCTTATTATTTTGGAGTCAAGATTTCTTAAAAGAATTACACTGTAGTGTTCAATGACGGGTCAGTTCATATCTTGAATAAAGGGGAAGATTGGCTGTCTAATTTTAATGTGGGGCCAACATGTAATTTTGTTGTAGGTACTAATTGCAGTCCTCCAGGTACAGGAAGACGTTATCAGATGTGTCCGAGGGCTATCAACCGAGTGAAGACGAAGGAAGCCCCAATTAGAATTAAAAATTGTCCTCAAGGATGATATTCCGGTGGAGCACAGGATCTGGACGAAGGATTAAAAGCTATTAAGATGATTTTACATGAGAAAAACCTTATAAGAAGACTACATTTTGGAGAGTGGATTACTGTATAAAGGTATACTGGAAAGGCAATTAGTTATTCCTAAAAGCATGGAGATTGAGATATTTAGAAGAGTTCATGAACGAAGGCACTTTTCAAAGAAAGAAGATGATGGAATCTGATTGGTAAAGATTATTATATTAAAAGGAAATTTAAATAAAAAGATAGAGAGGAATTTCTAGTAACTTGTATGCATGTCTTGCTAGCTACGCGGAAGAGCGGCAGGAAGGATTCTGTCCACAGATTCTATTGATAAGTATGATTTGCCTCTTCATTCTCACCATTGTGATCATATTGGACCTAAGATTAACGCAGACTAAGAAGCAGTATAATCATATCCTAACAGTGGTGGATGGATTTTCAAAATTTGTATGGATTTTTCCTACTAGGTACCACCACATCAGAAGACCTTGAACAAACTACGGATCCACCAACAAGACTTTGGTAACCCATCACGTATAATCACGGACAGAGGACGTCGTTCACTAGTAATGATTTTAAGGAATATTGTGAGATTGAAAATATACAGCATGTGGTGATTACGACTGGAGTTCCACGGAGTAATGGTCAAGTCGAGGGATACATCGGGTAATAATATCAATACTTACCAAACTATGTATTTCAGATCCGGTCACAGTGGTATAGACACGTCAGCAGATTGCAACGCACATTAGATAGCACATTCCAGAGAAGCATCAGTATGTCACCATTTGAGCTACTGATGGGAACAAAAATGAGAACTAATGATGATATTGAGCTCTATGAGATGTTGGAACAAGAGAGGATAGAGAACTATATGCAGGAAAGAGATAATTTGCGGCGTGTGGCCAAGGAACATATTGGGAAAATACGGGAAGAGAATTCTAAAAATTTTAACAGAAAAAGGAAGAAAGTAATAAGTATAAAGAAGGAGATAGAGTTGCAATTAAAGAACACAGTTTGGTACCGGGATGAAGTTAAAGAGAAATTTTTTAGGGCCTTACATGGTGACTAAGGTGAAAAGAAACGACAAAGATATGATGTCTGTAAAATAGATGAGTCTAGAGAAGGACCTAACAAGACATACACATCTGCAGACTATGTAAACCATAGACGGAAGTTCTTGGAAGGCCTGGGAGGATAGCGTCCATAGAAAGTACCTGGGGTACGTGCATTAGACCTATGACTGTGGGTTTGTTTAGGAATATTTAATATTCTTCATGTTTAAATTCTAAACTTAAAAGTATATCAAAACTTATATCTTATTTTGAAGAATATTTCCAAGTGGTGCTATGTCATCAATTTTCTTTCTGTGTTTGTGGTATACTATATAGAATTAACCGACGCCAAGACATGTTCGTAGGACTAACACAGGAAAGCCCATCCTGTTATCTGTTTTACTTCTTTATTTTGCTAATGTTATTAACCATATTTAATATATGAACATTATGTTCATTTTGTTTATTATTAATGCGTAACTACTTTAAGAAATATCTTAGTAACGTTTATTTCAGAAACCTTACTTAAGAGAATATATTTCATTTCATGTTTGTTTTCTTTAAATTTAATATTTTTGGATGTTTACTATCTCTAGTTAAAAATGTCTTTGTAATGTTTAATTTATTAAACTTTATTTAAGGGGATAAGTCTAATGTGTCAAACATTAGCGTATTTCGTTTAAGTTAATATTTTTGTATAAGTTTAACTGTACTTAGGTACTGAGTTGATAAGTTCTATTTTTGTATAAATTTAACTATACTTGGTATGTAGAAGTGTGTGGCACAGGGCATCCACATGCAGGACAGCCGAATGTGAGGTAGCAACATTGAGTGAGAGAGATAGAAAGCTAGTGTATTATTGTATATGAAAGAGACGGAAGAAGTGACAGTAAGAAAGGGATGCGTTGTAGTAAGTAAGAGAGAGAGAGAGGAGAGTATTAGAAGATGGAGAGTTGCGTTAAGACGAAAGAAAGACGTGTAATAATTTTAAAGACGATAGAATAGATTCGCTGAGTTGTAACGAAGATAGAAAATAAAAGAAGTTTTGGAACCACGCGCATTTCATTTAGAAAATATCACCACATACATTAGTCAAGTAAAAGTAAAATTAAATGAACTTGCAATACATAGATCTTGATATCCTTAATGTGCCATTTTGCACGAGAACCGCTAGCGTCCTCAGGGATATATACCAGTGGAGAGAGAGTTTTGTATAACTTTACACCGAGCAGATTTAGGAGCTAATTTGGCACCTAAAGTAAGAACCGGCATTACTGAGCACATAGTTCTTACGCCAAACATAATCGTCGACATTAAATTCTTTTATGGTAATATCCGTAAATTATATCGAAACACTATTTTTAGTATGGGAGTCAAATGAGAGCTACTTGTACTTTGTCAAAAGATTGTCGCAAGTAATCCTATATTAGTAGCATAAATATCACGAGGTAAGAAAGTAAATACGTCAAGGTTATTCGTAGGAGTATAAACAGAACCACAGCTGATAGTTTCCCTGCCAAAAACTAGAAATGCTGGGGAATAACCCGTAACTGCATTAACTGTACTGTTCATAGCATATTGGATTTTTTGGAAGAAAAATATCCCAGGATCTATGATCATCACCTACAAGAGACGCTAAAGCCGTAACAATAGTTCTGTTATACCTTTCAGTGGGATTGACTTGCAGGCAATAATGAGGTGAATAAAAGATAAAAGGTATTTTATAGTTATCCAGAAGTTTTTTGAATTCTCTAGATTGAAATTGAGAACCATTGTCCATAATAATAGTTTGAGGTACACCATGTATAAGAAATACAAAGTTTTCTAGGCATTCGATAATATCTTTAGCGATAGCACGTTTAAGGGGAAAGATTAAAGTATATTTAGTAAAACAACAATTCACAACTAGGATGTGTTGATTGCGTTTTCTTGTCATGGGAAGAGGACCCATTAAATCAAGAGAAATACATTGGAAGGGTCTTGAGCAAACTTTAGGTTTACCCATGGGACCATAAGGTGAATGATTAGGATGCTTATAAGCAAGACAAGACTCACATTCACTTAATGGTGCAGAGCAATGTCTTTGAACATTTCCTGTCCAATAATATAAAAGAGAAAGTTTTTTATAGGTTTTAAAAATTCCAAGGTGGGGATTCACCAGGCAAACCATGATTACTTTTAATCAGATTTTCTCTATCACCAGGGAAGAGGAACTTCTTTCCATATAAAGTCATCCGTTATAGTATGAAGGGAACGAGAAAGACGATAAAGCTTATTGTCCTTAATAGTATAGTTTGGAAAACTATCCGGATTATTTCAGCAGCCTTGTAAAACTTTATTATACTGTTCTTCCACCGTTAAAACTGTAACATTTGAGTTAGTTTTATTATCAAATAGATTTTTAGAACAAGAGATAACAAATCGAACACTACATTTTCTTTACCTTTTTTATGTTTTAGAATGAAGTTAAAAGAAGATAGACGTACAGTCCATCGAGCAAGTCTGCCAGAAGGATTTGACAGATTTAGAAACCACTTTAGAGCAGCATGATCCGTGTAAATGACAAATTGTGTCATACATTGTCTAAATCAACAACGCCAATGTTCGAGAGCAGTGATAACAGCAAAGGGTTTCTCTCTCTGTAGTAGAATAGTTTTGTTCATTTTTATTAAGAGATTTACTCATATAAGCTATGACAACTATTTTGTCTTCTTTTATTTGAGTAAGCATAGCTCCCCTATACCAAAATTTGATGCATCAGTGTGCACTGAAAAAGGGAGATTGAAATCAGGACAAGAGAGTACTGGTGTAGTTACTAAAGCTTCTTTTAATTTAAGGAAAGCTTGATTAGCTTCAGAGTTCCAAATAAGTTTAGCTTGGCATTTTTACCACCACTATTTAGTTTATTAAGCGGAGCAGCAATAGTGCTAAAATTAGGAATAAATCGACGGAACCAGCTACATGTTCCTAAAAATCGACGAACTTCTTTACGAGAAGATGGAATAGGAGTATTCCAAGAATAGAATCAATTTTTTTAGGATCAGCACAAAGACCGTGTTCATTTACCACGTAACCTAAGTATTTTAATTCGTATTTAAAGAATACACTCTTTTCAAAGTTAATAAGTTAGACCGACGTAAGATAGTTTTTCAAATACTTTGATTAGAAGCGATATATGTTCCTCGAATGATTCGCTAATAATAACGATATCGTCAAGATAACAAAAGACTTTATTATCAAATTCAGGAGTAAATAACGTATCCATAAGACGCTGTTGAGTAGCTATAGACATTAAGTAAGTCCGAAGGGCATGACAACAAATCTGTACATTCCTCTACCAGGCACATAAAATACTGTTTTATCTCTGTCAGCGGGATTTAGGGAATTTCCCAAAAAGCTTTAGCAATATCAATGCTAGAAAGGTATTTCGCATTTTTTAAATGATCCAGTATTTCATTGATTAAAGGAAGACTATAAGCATCTTTGCGAGTAACGAGTTTAGTTTTCTGCTATCGACGCCGCAGAATCGCCATTCGCCATTCTTTTTAGGGGTTATTAAAACAGGAGATAACCAAGGACTCTCACATTTTTCAATAACTTTCCATTCCAATATCTTATCGCCTCGTTGATTAACGCAAGTTGTTTTACAGGAGAAGGAAGTCTATACGAGCGTTGTTTAATGGGAGGATTATCTTGAGTATCGATTTTATGACAAATTAGGTTAGTTCGACCTAACTCACCCTTTTCTTCAAAAGAAATACTTTTAAAACGATTAATGATATCATCAGCGATATCCTTCTGAGATTTGGAAAAGATTATCGTAAGGTAAAATTTTTTTATCGTCTGAAATTGCAAGACAATTATTATTAAATATTGTAGAAAAATAAGATAGGTACTAAGTTAAACTTTTTCCAAAAATCTACCCCAAGGATTAGTGAGGGAGTTATTTCTGGGAAAACGAAAGCTCTAATTAGGTAAGGTTTGACCATTAAAAGTAATAGGGAAGATCAAAGTGACCTAAAGATTTGAGTTTATGATTATTAGCAGTAGACACAACAACCGACTTAGACTTGGATAACGAAAAACCCAATTTCAGAATTTCAAGATGTGAATTTTTTCCTAAAATAGTTAAAGAACTGCCACTATCTAAAAGTCCTGATAATAAAACATTATCAATTGATACATTGATAAAAGGACGATTAGAATCCTTTTCATTCTCATAGAGAACAGAAGAAGTTCTATAACGGAGGAAAAAGTTTTTTATTGTTAATAACCAATCATTCCAATCTTTATGATTAAATTTATTATCCAAGTCGTTTAGTTTTTTGAATTAGTTGAAAGTTTACTTGCATTGCATTTGGGGCAATCGGGAGTTTTAACATCCTTTTGTACCACATTTAAAACATATTAAAAATCTAGGTTGAGGACATTCGTTAGAAGAATGACCATTGGTACGACAGCATTACATAATAGATATTAGGGTTAGGAGATACACTAGCAGACTTATTAATTGTATTTACAGATTGCTTCGATTGAGGCTGAAAGTTATTTTTTATTAAAGTAAGTATGTTTTTGAAACTGAGACTGAAAATTATTTTTGTTGAAGAATTGTTTAGCATTCGAAGTAGAAGGGGAAGGTAATTTATAATTAAATTCTGAGCTAAAAGAATTATTTTCATTATCAGGTTCCTTAAAGTTTTTATCTCTATCTAGAATTTTCTCATAACTTTGACAAAATTATTGATCAAAGAAACGACAGAGTCAACATCTTTTTAAGGCTACCCGAACATTGAATAACAAGGTCTTATGTTCCTTAGTAAAATTTCGAGTTTCTCAGACTCGCGGAAAGTTTTTTGGTAGGGCAATGAGAACATACCGAACATAATTGAGATGTAAATTACAATGGGTTCATTGTCGTGGAGTTCGATTCCTGATGGCATTTAGTAGTTTATAGTCGTAGTCAGGTTCACCGAAGTCTCTTATCGAAAGATTAGTAACTTCGTCCCAAGTTAAAGTCTAGAATTTAGTTCTTTTTGAAATCTAAACCAATGTAAAGCATTGTCAGTAAAAATTTCGAAAGCTTTGTTTAGAAGTTTCTCTTTCGAAATATTTCGAGAAATACGAAATTCTTCTATTTTTTGAAGAAAAGATTTCGGACAGGTTTTACCATCATAGCAAATCTTTTTTTTAGGTCGTTTAAGGAAGAAGGAAGTACCAAATTTTGTAGGATTTCAGGATTGAAACTACTAAGAACAGAAGAAGAAGACGAGGAAGAGGTGAAGTTGTAATTTGAGGAAGGAATTGGAGTGGGCGTGGAAACATTTTGTATCTGCGTTCAGAAAAGTAAAAGGTTCAAATCGTTTTTCAAGTTCATTAAATTTATTTTTGAGGACATCAAATTCTTCTTTTTTATCACTATGTAAATCTAAATCAATTCTATCTAAGCGATAGTGTAGATGATTTAAATAAGTCTCTATTTTAGGAAGGAATTTTGAGTTACCCGACTCAAGTGAAGTTAATTTTAATTCAGTGTAAGCTAATATAAACTTCAATCCCATTGAGATCATCCTCAACTGGCAAAGGAAGAGAATCTATAATGTCATCGCTTAATACGATTCCGTAAGCGAAACGACTTGTTTTTTTAATTGAGGGAGCTTATCTATTGGTTCCTCCAGTCTAACCTTGACTTCGTATTCTAACTCGGCTTTATTGAGCAGACTATATGCAATTGGACGAGACATTTTAGTAGAAGTTTAGGAGTACTTGTACAAAAGTAAAGTACCTAAGTATAGTACCTTAGTTTAGTAAAGAGTTGAAGTCAAGTTATAGAGTCTAAGTCCAAGTCAAGTTAGTCAATAAAATAAATATTTAGTGAATAAATATTGAGTATTAATGAGTTCAATGTGAAAAAGGAGACCAGTGTGAAGTTAATTTAGTGTTTAAGGTCGAGAATCTAAGCCAAAATTAAGAGAACGTGTAGGTGTGTTTTTTAGAATTTAGAGGAGAGACAGAGCCAAAAGATGCGATGGGCGCCAACTGTTATGTAATAATAACAGATTTTTAAGAGAAATTAATATTTAATTTAAATTAATAGAAAATACAATTTAAAATATAAAAAATACACCACACGGGCACGGACAGAGTTCCAAAGAAATCACGGATACGGCACAGACACGGATAGAGTTCCAAATAAAATTACGGATACGGCACGGACAGGATAGCCGGGGAAATCCCGACAGGGGGTAAAGTTTGTCCGGCGGCACAATAGGGTTGAAGATGTACTGGCGGTACAGTAGGGATGGCAGGCGAAAGTGAGTACCTTTAATCCAGGCTTCGGCCACAGGTCACAGCAGCACAGCAGGGGTGGCAGGCGATAGTGTGTGCCTTTATTCCATACTTCAATCCACAGGTCACAGCAACTTCTTCGTGTTAGATATTGATTAACGACGCGAAGGCTTGCAGGGTCCCGGGGTCAGCAGGCCCCGAGACAAGACCTTTATAGTTCGTACCGTTCTGTTTCTCAGAAGATCAAGACTGACCCGGACTGACATTCAGTGTCTTTATATAGGCCTCGATTTAGAATTTCGTATTGCTTCATAATTTTCAAATAAAATACGAAATTAGAACATTTGTGAAGAGGTTCGCATAGAAATTTATAGAATTTTAGAAAAATAAAATCTGACTTGTCACAATCCTTGACAATCAAAATTGTTTATAATAAGGAAAGACATAAATAATTTTAATAATTTAAAGAATTAAGTATAAAAAAGTGGAAATAAACACGAAATATATATTGGGAAAACCAAAATAACATAAAATAACCAAAAATGAAGATATAGCGGTAAGTTTAAAGAAATATTCCCTAGCAACGTAGAAATTTTACTACAGAAAGTGTAAAAAAGAACATTTTGAGCTAAATAAGTAATTATAATAGTAAAATAGACAAGAATAAAAGTTAAATAAACATGAATACACTACAGGGCAAAATGAAGCAAATCAAAATATACCTATTTTATCGAGGCCTTCGGCTACCGCTTCACTTCTCGATAGACGAGCAGTGAAGCATGTGGGACTTGGACCCACTAAAAACACCCCGGTGCCTCTACATGCCAATAAAGAAGAGGTGGGAACGTTGGAGTTGCCACCAATCTTCCACACTAAATCAAAATATTCCAACTGCTATCATAGAGCAACACGGACTCTTCGCGGAAGTCCCTGTTACTCGAAGGCTGCCATCAATCAAATTGACACATGTACAAGGTAAAATGAAAAGTAGTGCCATCAATATTTATGGAAATCCTCGACATCCGAGTAACCGTGTAATTACAATCCATTCAGGCGATAATGTGCCACGAGCGTAAATAACGAGTGTACAGAAATATCACTATATGTTTCGCAAAGCACATATACTATACACTACTTATGACTGCCCAGAGCCTACATATCTATCTCGAGGTTTCTGTAAACGTGATGTAGAAGCAACATTATTTATTCAAATTAAAAAAATACTGGATTACGTGGAATGCTGTAAATATCTACACTTGCTACGATATTTACATATTATATATTTACAGATATTTATCTCTGCCTATCTAACTTTTTGAGATTCTTTTTATTAGAAATTAAAAATCTACAAACTTGAGTCCAAAATCGACTTTTCGTAAAAGTTCAATGACCTTGCGGAGACGGTTACCCAAATTTTTTTTAAATAATATTTTAAGTGTGTATGTTTGAGACCAAAAGGCATAAACTTTTCACTATTAGAAATTTAAAATCAGAAAAAAGTAATTTCGCTCCACCCTACATATATTACAACAATTACAAAAAAAAAATTAGTGATCTAGATGTCAGTATTTTCATAGCCATTTTTAACCGACTTCTAAAAAAGGAGATTATCTATTCGACCCGTATGTATGTAATATTTCCAGAACTGCGCAGTTTTCGAACATATGAGAGGAAAATAGTCTGACAGAAACATAAAAGCACGGACATTCATATTATTATTTACATATAAAATACTCAACACTCACCATATTCACTGTTACGGATCTAGTACATTTTAATTTTTTATAATTTTTACACCGCCATATGCTTTCACCATTTTTGTATTTACACATCGAATAATATTGATGTCCTGCTAATTGCAGAATCCTTCCACGACCACTTTCAATAAATTTTAATTCTTTCGACGTCATTCTAAACATATAAACGGTAAAGTAAACTGGCACCATAAAATAAAATATTACTTCTGCAGAGGCAATGTATTTACATCAAATTTGCAAAACATCTATCTTCAAAATAAAA